>VWZS01004865.1:2600105-2862478 GCA_013397075.1 Rhabdornis inornatus
TCCCCTCCCGGCTATGCCGGCGGCAAAACGGCCGCGGGCGCTCAGCCGGAGCTCAGCCCCTTACGACGCGCCCGCATGACACTTGCCTCCCTGCTTTTAAGGCTCTGAAGCACTTATTATTAGCGGGACCCGGGGCGGGCGGGGGGATCCCCGTCCCGCTGCCCCCGCCGACGCGCGCTGATTGACAGCCCGGTCCTTCCCGCGGCCCGGCCGAGCAGCAGGGGGGCCTGGGAAACGTAGTCCCCCGCAGCAGCCCCGCCGGCCGCCGGCGAGCCCGGGAGCCGGGACTACATCTCCCAGGCTCGGCCGAGCCCCCCGGCGGGGAAGGCGCGGAGAGGGGCGGGACGGGCGGGCGGACCCCCCCGACGGGCGCCACCGGGCAGGGCGGGCCCTGGGCGCTGCCGCCGGGCGGGGAGGGAGCTCTGTGGCTGTGGTTCTTCCCACGCGTGGCCGCGCAGCCCGGGGAAAGTCGCGCCGGCAGCGGTTTGGGAGGGATGCCCTTATCCCACTCCCCGGCAGCCAAGGGGTTTGGGGGGGATGTGTTGTACGAGCACCCACGTACCACCACAGAGCCACACAAAGGAGAAGGGTGCGATGTCTTTTCCACACCAAAATAAAGAGAAAGGAGGCGGCTGCAGCCCGGAGCTGTGGCTTCGTCATTCGGAGTGAAAATTGCAGCGGTCGCGCCCCCTCCAGCCGCGGCACAGCGCGGAGGAGAGAAGGGATGGGGCTCCGTGTCACCCACGGGAAAGCCACAAATCACGGGCTCGGCAGGGGGTAGCCCCTGCCCTGTTGGAAATGTGAATTGCAGGGGTGAGCGCTAATGACATGGTTATCCATCAAGCCCACATTACGATGCTGTTAGCAACTAATTAACAAATACAATCAGCCCGCGAAACTTCCACAAAGGCGAGACTATCAACAAGAGAAAAGCCGTAAAGAGTCAGGCGAGGCAAAGTTCGCCACAATAGAAGTGGGAAATCATTTCCAATGAGGGAAAGGGACGGGACATTTCGGTAATACACATCGGACAGACCGTAGGGGAAAAAAACACCACCAAAAAAAAAACTAACCAAAAAAAAAAAAAAACAACAAAAAACACCCCAGGCGCCGCGGTTCCCGGGAACTAGCGGTCAGTGATGGTCAGTTTTGCCTCCAGCACTGACAAAAAACGGAGCTCGGGGAAACTCAGGCCCCAGACCCCGCCCGTCCGCTGCCGGCGCCCATATCCGCGGGGAAGCGCCCGGGGACCGGAGGCAGCGGCGAGACCGGGAGGAGGCAGCCTTGGCAGGGCATGTGGAGACCGACCGTCTCTCCCAGCAGCCTCGGAGCCTTTCTGTCGCCGCTTCCCGAGAGCCCTCCGCAGGCACCGGGAGCACGGCTCCGCACACGGGGCGGGCAGAGGCTCGGACTGCTGCCGGACCTGGCGCCCCATCTCCGCGGGACTCCCGAGCCTGGCACCAACCACCGCAGAAAAGTGACGGGAGAGAGCGTAATCACCAATTAAAATAAAAATAACAACTGTAGGAAGGGGGGGTTGTCTGCCCCCAGGGGGACAGCAGGCTCCCGGGCGCCCAGCCCAGCCCAGCCTCCGCGGGCGCGCTCCCGCATCCCGCTGCGCGCAGCCCCGCGGTGCTCGCTCCGCCCGCCGGGGCGGTGCCACCTGCCCTCCCCGCGGCTCGGGGAGAAGCTTTTGCGGTGGGGTGGGTTTTTTGGATGGCTGGGGGTTCGGGTCTTCTTTTGTTTCTTTTTGGGAGTTGGGGCTTGTTTTCCTTTCCTGCATCGTTTCTGTTCTTACCTATCGGGAGCAGCGTTTTACCCTCCAGAGGCAGCTCATTCCCGCTGCGATAAGTGGGATTTTCACGGGTGTGGAGGACGGGTAGCGGGCTGGAGTATTTTTGGTTTTTTTTTTCCCCAACTTAAAGGCGTTCATAACGGTAGGAAATGGATTTCTAAAGACATTGTGACACCTGCAGCCCTCCCTGTTTTGAACGGGATCCCCTCCATCCCTCACGGGCGACGGGAGGAGGCTCGGGCTGCCTTCCCGCGGTAGGTGCGGGAGATCTGAACACCCTGGACCTCCCCCGCTGCCGAGCCCTTCCTCGACCGGCCCCTGGCAGGGCACAGGGCTCTTGGAGAGACACGGGGCATTATTACGCAGCCCATACCCAGCGCTGCAGGCCAAGCCAGCGCGGAGGGGCCAGCCGTGCGCTCCTCCCGCTGCCTGCGCGTCCTCCGGGGAAATCACGGAGATTTGTCCGTGCCTTTGAAACGTGCACGCTCGGCTGGATTTACGGCTTGGTTGACACGAGCCAACACTTTTTATTATTGCGCAGATAAGAGTCAGAATATAGCCGCGCTCCGTTGTGCGAGCCCGTAGAGGAATCGTTACCAGCGAGCGGTGCGAGCCCAGCGGAACACTGTGTAGAGGCCAGACCGGGGGTGACCCGATGGAGCGGGGAGCCGGTTTCTCCGAGGGGCCGTGCCCGCCACGGGAGCGGACTGTGGCCCTGGGAATGCTGCAGCCCCGTGGGGGTGGCTGGAAGCCCCGGCAGGGCCAGCGCGGAGAGAAGAGAGATCTTGCTTTGCCAGGTACCTCGCATGGTACCCGCAGCCCTGGGTGTTTGGAGGAGGTGCACATCTCCCCGAGATGGTGGCAGTGCCTCTTTTCTTGCAGGCCGGGAGGAAGAGGGTCCGCAGAGGCACAGGGGCTCTCCCGTCAGCATCCCCGGGTGCCCCGGAGGTTGCGCGCCCGCCGTGTTTGCGCAGTTTACGGGAACACAACCGGACTGCAAAACAGATGCTCCGCAACAGCGGGCCACCTGTTTTTGACATCATGGTCTGTCTCAAAGCCGGTTTTCTTCATTATATCCTTCCCGACAGATACCATGAAATACATCACTCATTTAGATATGGGAGCCGGCCTCTGGAGGACGACTTGCGCGGAGCACTTTGATGTTGAGAGACAGATTTCAAAAGATAGAAAGCCCCTTCGATGTTTCTAATTACCCCGCGGCCGCGGCCTGCCACTGATTAGGGCGGCGGTGCCGGGGTGATGCCGAGGCGGGCGGCCCGCGGGGGCTCGGCCCGGCTCGGCCCGGCTCGGCTCGGGGGATCCGCCTCCTCCACCCGGGTGCATCAGCAGAGCTGCCCTGAAGCCAGCAGCGAGCCCCGGCGATCAGCCCGTGCTGCCGTGAGAAGGGGGCAGCCGCCTTTGCTGCATCCCCAGCGCCTCCCCGCCGCTGGAGGAGGTTTGGGAGCAGGCGGGATCTGCTCCCGCAGCCAAGGCCCTTCTGCAAGAGGCTGCGCTGAAAGCATTACAGACCTTGCTAACACTTCTGCTCACATGCGAGCCTTTTATCTCGGCAGCGCTGTTGGAAAAGCTGAATCACCGCGGAGAAAGTGAGGACTGAGGGGTATTTTTTCATATGCAACAAGCTGCTCCTTATTTAATCCTCACAGCCCCTATTTCTATCAATATTCTTAAAGCTGAGAGATCAAACAAGGAAAAATTAAAACCATGCTGCCACACTAAATAAGATTAAGATTGTGGCAATACATTGACTGCTCCTTGGGGAAATAATTTTGTTGCTGCAGGAGCCATGGCCATCCTGGAGGCAAAGCTTGTGTTTCAGGCTTGGGTGGTGGGAAAGACAGTTGGGAGATGGCCTCCAAACCCAACCAGGAGCCACCTCAAACATCCTGTGCCCTTCTGCTCCCTTACTGCTTGGGCATCACTTCTGTATGGAGTCAGTGAAATTTGCTATGCTGACCTCCATTATCCCTGTTTCACTCTCACCAGCAGGCATCTTCAAATTGAGTCCCACTGATGATCTCAAAGGAATTTTGACTCCAGGCCCCAAAAAAGAACTCCCACATTTTTAAACACAGGTAGCTTCAAGATCTCACTTTAAAAACCACAAATGGAAGCTTGCAGCTGGAATAATTCAGAGTTTGTGCTGAGAAAGTTTGTTCTTCCAGAACTGTGCTTACACGATTCCTCTTTGACACTTAAGGAATTAATTTAATTTTAAATTTTAGATTACATCATAACCTCTTGAATTCCTGGCCATCTATTCTGGCTGCTTATGTGGAAGAAGAGCTTTCTTGGAAAGTCCATCCTCAGACGTGGGGCCAGAAGTCTCTTGAAAACACTCTACAGTCTGCATGCCTTTTCACTGAGGGGTCTCCCATGGGCAACCTCTCCGTCATTCCCTGCTTTGCCAAGGACTTGTCAGCTTGCAGGGCAGGGTGGAAAGCCTCTCCTCAGGGATGTGGGGTCAGCAGTGGACCCTTGCACACATGTACATTTTTTAGCCTTTTAAAAATGTTCTTACAATCTCTATAGTGTTTTTTACTTTAAACAGGATCTCTTTTTCTGATGTTCTTTCTTTTCTCTGAGAAAACTCACTTCCTTGTATATTTGAAGCAAGCTGAGATGCAGCCAATTGTATTAGTTCTGGCTGGAGCAAAAATGCGTAATGAAACACTGGATGAGGGGTATGAGTCCAAAATAAATGGTCACTAGCAGAGCCAGCAAAAACCTACGAGCTCAGATAGCCTGTGAAAAAAAAAAAGCTTGAATTTTACCTGCAGTGCTCTGCATTTTTCCAAAGGGAAAAATGAACTTTGGAGTTTAGAGAGCTTGGGAAGAGATGCTGGGGCACTGAGCCTTTTCCATTACATTTGTGAATTGTGATGATTCCTGCATTTTTCCTGAATACAGCATCTGTAAGTGGGAGAAAGTGTTTTATCTCCTAACCTTTTATTCTCAAAGCACAGCAGTTCAGGTTTTATGTGCCAGATGTCAGTGTGTCCTGATTCTTCAGGCAATTGGGATGAAAGCTTCCCTGTATCAGAGAGGTGCTATAAGGATAACTCCGTTAATGTATGTGGAAATCTGGTACTACAGCGATAAAGACCCTGTAAATATTTACACAGACAGACGAGCTCATGGAAATTTTACATTATTAGCTTAACTTCATTACAAGGAAGTAGTTGAGAAAGTCAGCAGTATATTACATTTGCTTTTTCTTTTTAATTAAACATTGACAACACATCTGGTACTGCTTCAAGACACTAGATTCAGAGGGTCACTCTTTTAAATATTTTACAATCTGCAGGGAAATATCAAGTCTCAGGCAAAAGAGAAAAAGAAACATAGCTGCTAGAAGAATAAATCTTGCCAGTCAGACCTTTTACACTTTTAAGAGTTAATAAAACAGTGAGTAAAGAACAACCAGAAAAAATAATTTATTTGGACATTCAAAAGCCTTTTGATAAACACCCATACAAGAAACTGTTAAGGAAACTTGGTAACCACAAAGTGAGAGGTAAAGTCCTGTCATGGATTAAAATCTGGTTATAAATGGGTGTAGAATAAATGGCCAATTCTAGTAGGGAAAGAGATTAATAATGAGGTGCCCTAGAGAGCGAGACTCAGACCAATATTGTTTAATGCTTTATTAATAACCTGGGGGTGAATAGTGAAGTGGCAAAAGTTGATGTCAATAGAAAAGTACTTAGCTTAGGTCAGGAGCAACTCCAGAGGAATTTAATAAACTGGCAGGACCATATGTAGAAGTATGAGAGCAGCTTGGGAAGTGCCTTCAAAACCTACAGCAGCTCTCTTGCTCCTTCTTGCACATGGGTGTTTCTCAACAAAGCTGGGGGTAGGTAATCAGAGGACAGGCAGATATTACCAAGCATCTCAAGTACTTCACTCTTCTCAGTTGCTGTTCAGCTCCCATAGTTAGTTATGCCAGGAGGAAAGAGTGAGCTCCCACATGGCCCCTCTACCAGTTTCTGAGTAGCATCTCCACAAGCTCCTCTAGTAATTGTTTAAAAAAAACCACAGTGAGTTTCTATGGCTGATCATTCCCTAAGGACATGCCAAAAACTCTGGAGGTCACCTCTCACAGAAATTTTAAAAATATGTGTTTGGTTTCATGAGCACGACATGGTAACAAACCTCAAGTCCACTTAGTCTGAGGATGGAAGTTCCTGAGTGGTGCCTGGCACCTGGAAAAACAAAACCTGCCAGCAAGCTGGGGTGCAAATATCTATGGGAACATAGTGGTCACATTATCTAGTGCATAAAATAAGAGGTAAAGGCACAAGCAGCTATCTGGACACGTGGGTGAGTTGTTTAGAGGAGTTCTTTGCTCTGTGACTTCTTCTTCCCACTGATTTCACTTTGTGGTGTGGCTGTGTCTAAACTGGGCTGTGCTGATATGAACTGTGGCGCCTTGAGCTGGCCCAGTCCTGGGCTCTCACTGCAAGGTCTGTGTTTGAGTCTGCTGGACAGAAAAATGTACTCACAGCACTCTGCGTGGTGATCGTGGCATCTTCTGTAACCTCAGTGCTCCAGTCCTCAGCCACAACTGTTCTGTCCCCACAGTGCCACCCAAACACAGTGCAGGCTTTTGAAGGTAATGACATCCATGGAAATCCGAATGGCTGGTTTTCACAGGGATTTAGTATTGTTTTGTTTTTACCCAGTGGGTCATTTCCAAGGATACTATTCTGGAAAAGAAAGCAACTCATAAAGAAAGATTTTTTTTAAATCCTCTTGATACAGCTTGTAAAGTAGTTTGAAGTACCAGCAACAAAAGAAATTGTTTTTAAATCCCCTCTTTCATTTGATGATTTATATTACATTAGAAATGCCCTGTGTCCCCAGCACTGGAACTCCAGAGGAGTAGGTGGGGCTCTATACCCAAGGAGAACTGGAAGGTGCCACACCCCAGGTGGGAAGTTGGAAGTTCTCATCTGCATGGAAATGACTTACCTCTGATCCTGCAGCACCCAGGAGACAGCCCAAGGGAATTGTCATATTCCCACGTTTGTAGCTCAATCCAAGTTCTCCATGGCTTATAAGAGCTCTTGGGATTCTTACCTTTACTTTTTTTTTTTCATAGTCTGAAATGGAAAACCTCCACACATGCACATGACATCTGGTCAGTCTAATAAACAATAACCTAATCCTTTAATGCAGGGGGTGGGCTCCCAGTGTGAATGGGCTTCATTTGTGGAGTTTTATGAATTGACATCAAATAAAGACCTGCTCAGAAGTGAAGAAACACCTTCAGAATGCTGGTCTAATCACTCAGCATGTGAAACCAGGGGTTCTGCTGGAGATCAGGCTGGAAAGGAGCGATTCTACAGGCCAGGGATGGGTGCTATCTGTGCTCCTAAACCTCTGGCTCCTAATTCTCTGTGGCCATGGCTCACACAGTCGTTATGGGAGGCAAAATGTTCAGGCAACATCGTGGTAATATTTGCAGTAATTAGGATACTACACGAGCATAGTGTGCAGTCATGCAAACATGGAGGTCATTAAATATCTTGGGATTTATGGCTTAAAATTGGTACATTTAATGATTAGCACCACTTTTGCTGCAAAGATAAGCTTTGGGAACTTGTTCTGGGAATCAGGATAGGCTGGGGTCTAGGGCAACCTGTGGCCCTGGGCAGCTGCAGAATTAAAGCAAGAAAGACTAAAACTCGAGTCTGTGACTTCAAACTGCCAAGGCAGAGCCCTAACATTCCTTGGAAGTGGCTGCCCTCTGCCTGCCTCACTGCCCTGATGTGGGGGGGAGGTATGGCTGCCTCCACTGTGTCTTCACCACTCAGCTCTTCAGGCTCTGCTTGAGGTCTTCTTGTCTTTTCCATCTTCACCTCTGAGCCTGCTTCTCCCAGCACACCCCCTTTCTCCTCCATGAAGCCACCCCAGTCACTCCTTCTGATTCTTCCTCCTGCCAGCACAGAAAATGGCAGTTTCTCAGCCTCCTCCTCCTCCTCCTCCTCCTCCTCCTCCTCTGCCCTTTTGCAGACTGCAATGACTGCCTGCAGTGACTGAGCCACTTCTAGCAGGGCAGTGCTGGTTCCCCTCCTCCTTACTCCCAGAACAATAAGCAAAGGCTGGCATTTTGTTAATCCAGTCATAATTAATCACCACCAATGTTTTTATTTCAATTCATCTGTTTACATAGCGTTGAAGAGGTTTAGGAGCTGCAAGCTTTTATGCATGATTGTTAGAAGATACAGATGCAGATATTTTGCCATGCCATAAAATCCTTTGCAGCAGTGTTTTTTTAGGGGGCTTAAAGAATTTTGGATTTAAATCAGCACAGAAATAGAAGGGTCAGGTTGGAGAGGTACAGAAGGAGGCTGCCTGAATCTTAGTTGTTCCAGCAGCACAGAACAATGGAAAGGAGCAGAAGCAGAGAAGTTTTTACTCAGGAGATGATTTCTTGCTATCTACCAGTTCACAAAGACATAGCAAAGAGGAAGGCCTAGATCTGTAATTTATTCCTGTGCCTTTGGTATCTACCTCCAAGGATGCTGGCAGGCAGGATAATTACAGTAGTGGTTTCTAGAGATGGGAATGCAGTTCTTTCTATGAGAGGAAAGGAAAGATGTCAGGTCCCTTTACAGCCTTTCCTTTGAATAGACAAGATGTTTGAATTGTTTCTCAGAATCACTTAAAAAAAAAGGCATGTGAAAATGTCAGAGAATTTCCTCTTTCCTTTTCCCACCCAAATACAAAATCAAATAAAAGCAAACACATGGGACACAAATACAAGAGCAGCCCCCTCTGCACATATTCGTCGTGATACACAGGCTGTTTCCAGATGTATGGATTAGATTTCATCCAACTACTGCTTAAAGCTCAGCCTGAGACTATACACGGACCAAGTTGGAAACTTCTGGGGAAACTAAAGCACTCAGTGGTCAGGCCCCTGCCTTTAATATAATATTGGTCACTGCATCTACTTCATGACCCTTTTGCCATCTCTTCATTCCAATTAGACCACTTTCAAGCCTGCTAAAGTATAAATTTAAAGTCCCTGGTGTGTAATTAAAAATGAAAAATAAATTATGAGGGGTTTTTTTTGTCTTTTGCCTGAATATTTTTAAATCAACTGTTGACATAGTTTAGGGAACTTACAGCCCTGTTAGCATGAGCAGTGAAGTACACTCACATGAACACTGCATCATTGATAAAAACCAGTTGCATCATGTTAAACAACCTCACAAAAAGTTTGGGATTTTCATACATCATGTGGATGAATATCCCACAAAACTACTTTTATGAATTGATTATTTGTATGTGTGGTTGGACCCCAGATGGGAATTTCTCAGACATAAGTATGCCTTCATTAATAGTGAGTACGTGGGTAAAAGGGATCACAGGGTACAGACCTGATGCCCGAGGCTGTAGTCATTACTGCCTAACTTGATGCTTAGTATTTTTGGTCCCGGTTCCAATCCTGGTGGTTAGGATTGTCCTGCAATCCAGGAGACCTACATATCTGAATCCCAGAGGGACCAGAGTTATCCCTTGTCCCTCATTTCTTACTGGAATATTCTGGCAGGAGACCACATGATGAGTTTCCCTCCACCGTGAGTACTCATAATGGGCTGAGTATTAAAAATTGTTACAGAAATTATTCTGTACTGCAGTACTTTTTATCAGTTGTTGCATAAAAGCATTTAGTCAGTCCCTGATTCAAATATGTATGAAAGAAACAGATACACAGCACCCCCATTTCCAGCAGCTGGGGCAGGTTTAACAACACAGAAGGTGGCTTTAAAGCCCATTTTGCTGGTGTCAGCTTTAGGACAGTTAATGCACATACTCACAGATGGGGGGAGATGCCCAGTGGGTTTCTGCCAGGCCAGCCAAGCCCTGAATGGGCTGCAGAGTCAGGATGCTCACACCTGCATGGCTCAGCACATGGAACAGGAGCACCCTGCCACCTTGGCTGGTGGAGACTGGGCTGCCAACAGGGATTGGGCACCCCTGGGTCAAAGGGTTAAACGGATTTCCGAGGATTCTTCACATTATCGGCTGTTATTGAGGGGAAAACTAAAACAACACACCCCCACCCCACCCCCCCAAAAAAATTAAAAATTGTTTTAATCCTCAAATCTAGGTTAATTCTGGAGCCACCTCTGAATCTAGCAAAATCACACTGATCTCATGTGCTTTGACAGAAATGCTGAGAATTTTATGTTCTTTGAGCACCCCAATGGGTTGGAAATATTCCTGAGAGATTATTAGGCTCTCAGCTACTGCTCCAATTTACATCCATCATCTGGTTTTTATATTTGGAAAATGTCAGCTATATTTCCTATCACATATATTGTTGCTTCAATGCACTGAGCCTTCTGTGAATTTCAAAACACATAACTCAGCTCTCAAGCATTTCTTTTGTAAATATTGATAATGGTTTCAAGTTCTTTATTCAATAACTTTTTAATGAGTTTGAGGACAAAGAACTATTTTTTCACAGTCTCACAAAGATAAGAATCATAACATATCTTTCTGTACCATGGAACACATGGTTCTCAATACCTCATTGTAGAGCATAGGCTTTCCTCACTTTAAAAAAGTTTACTTAAACAAAAAAAGCCCCACAATTATGAGAAATAAAACCTAAACAGGTCATACCAAAATGTCCAAAATTGCATGCAAATGCTATGTGACAGCTTTGCAGGAAAGTGTGTGCTGACATTGGAGTAGCCTTAGAAAGCTCCATTTAGTCCAACAGCAAGAAGAGCTACAAAATGCCACCATCACTGCTTAGTAAGTTCAATGTATAGACCTCTCCTTCTCAGTATTATTTATTGCCTGTGTTTTTGCCAGAAAGTATCCCTGTGCATAAGCTCAAGATCGAAGACAATAAAATATTATGATGAGATTCACCAGGGGAATTTTCCAGGGGGACGTTTTTTATCAGTTTACAGGCATGGTCAAAGTCCTGCAGGAGAGCTCCTCTTTGGAGCTAGCTGTAAACAATTTACATGGGAAGGTAATAGGAAGCCTTTAGGGCGCCTTGGAAAATATTAAGTTATAGAAGTTCTGACCTCTGTCTTCTAGACCTGGCCCAGAGGACCAATGTTTACTAGCAAGTATGCAGCTCTCTAGGAAACTGCACACTGTCAGTGAAAGAAGAGTTATTTTTTTAATACATTTCAATTAAAGGTTGGACTGGGTAGCAGTATACTAAATCAAATATGTTGTACAACTAATTTTCTCTATAAAAAGCCAAATGTTTACCTTTGAACTTAAAAATGTTGCCTTCAGGCAAATCGTGTTCCAGCCAGCTGTAGTTTAAATGCCTGGTGCAGGTTCTGTGGCTTGCTTCTTCATTCAACACTCAAAATCATTCATGTTTGCTAAGTGGAATTAAAAGCCAGCTAGGAACAGATTACTGGTCCCCTGATATTAGCCTTTCTTCTCACACATTCCCTTGAAGACTTTCAGGGTCTAATAATAACATTTTCCCTGTGCTGGTCGTATTGACAGCTTGAAACCTTAATGATGATCCCCTTCAAATGTAAATACCTGGTTTTAGTTGCATGTTTATTCAAGGGAATTTGCATTGAATCACTTGGCTGTGACTGAAAATAGAGGTCAAGAGACAAACAGGAAAGTTTAGGTGATTTTTAGATGATGTTTTAGGCCCAGCCCATGGCTGGACATGTTGTCAAAGTTCTGCTTTCCCAGCAGGCTAAGAGAAATATATATCAGGCTCTCCAGTCTCCACCTGATCAATTGTTCTTGTTAAAATTAGATACAAAGACATGCATTGGCACTGGTGGTTGGGGGTTTTGGGTTTGGGTTTTTTTGTTGTTTTTTTTTTCCCTGCAGTCAGGATGACAACAAAGCCACAGGGTATCTGTATTGAACATGAAACCAAACAATAAGGTCTGGGAGAGGAGCTGTTGTTGATTACCAGCTAGCAGGTTCTTATTTTCATCTATTATTTTAATGATGTTGAGATGTGCCTTAAGTGTTCAGGATGTGTTAGGGCACCAAGAGTATTCCAAGGGTATCTTTTCAGCCATTTCCAGTTGAGAAGTCTGTATTACTGAGTTGTGAATCAGAAGAACCATTCAATCTTCCATCTTTGTCATTGTGCCAACACACAGGAAATGACCTCTTCCTAAAAGCTGAGCACCTGCAAGTCTCATTAAGATCGGTCTAATGTCACCCATTGCTTTTCAGACTCCAAAAAGGGCCTCTTATACAATCTACCTGTTTCAAATTCCCTGAGGATTTATTGGCTCAGAACATAGATTACTTGTCTTGGTATCAGGGATTTCCTTTCTTTTGAACAGGAACATAAAAACACAAAGAAAGCCTAAACTCAAGTAACGTGAAAATATTGTGTTTGATTCCAACCCATATATTCAAAGTTACAGATGAATGCCTGACTTTAACTTGAAATGTGATTCCTTGAGTCTGCACATGATCTTGCGGCGTATAAAATGTTTGGAAGCCTTTGAAAAAACGGAAATATTCTTGGCTTTGCTTGAACTCCTATTATTATGCTTTCTTTAATGTATTTACAGTTGGCTCAATTCATCTTTACGTATATCAGGCTTGAGTAGCAAGTTTCAGGGCTCATGAAATCTGTGTTGTTCCTGGTGCTAATGGCAGCACACGGTTGAGCCTGTTGTGTACTCTACACACGTTGTGTCTTTACGTGAAAGGGTCGCCACACATAAATGGTATTAGCCCAAAAGCTTGATCCAAATCTTCCTGAAATATACAGCATGGAAATTTATTTCACTGATATGCAGGAATAAAAGTTTGAAACACTGAGCTCTCCTTCCTTAAGAAGTGAGCAGTAAATTACAGGCACCTGCAACTTTACACTGACCTGAAATTGCCCTACTTTTGCCCTTTTAAATTCAGACAAAGCAATAAAATTTAATGTATACATGCACTTACTGCATTAAAATTAATGGTTTCATTTCCAGACTGATTACTGACCATGAGCTTAAATGAAATTAGTTCTCCTAAAAGATGACTAAGTACCCTTAGCAGTGAATACTGGTTTTTAGACATAGTTAAAATGCACTATAGAGGGCAATGAAAATTTCGTGCTCAGCATGCTCAAATGCCTTAGTGAGCTCAAGGTTTTTTGATAGGTTCTGACAAGAAATAATCTCTGAGCTCCATTCAACAGCTCACTCAAGTCAGAGTTAAAAGTGAAAATACATCAGTCATCTTGAAAGGTTTAAGTGTAATCCCTTCTAATGAATTTTTTTTCCATTGCTGTATGTTCACGTATAATCCTATCAGAAGTCTTCTGTAAGAATACCTGAGCAACTTCATACATGGCTTCTTTTAAAGAAGAGATTGTACATTCATCAGGCTTGTTCAGCAATGTTCTCCCAGGGGTGACTTTCTTATTATGAGAGTAAAACTTTAAGCACATAATTAATCAGCAGTCAGAGCTGGCTGAATGTGAATGAACATGAAGAGCTTGCAATCAGAACAAGTTAACAGTCACGTAGTTTGCAGCGCCTGCACACTCACAGTTCCATTCAGCCAGATGCTGTATGACTCCAGGGAGGATACAGTCCCTATCCCATGAGTATGCGAAGGAAACCCTTCGCCATTCTGTGAAGTGATCTCCAAGGATTTCAAGCAGTCCAAAAGCTGATGTTTTTACCTGTGCAAAGACTGATCAGTGGTTCACTGTTCAATCAGTTGGCTTGGAAGGCACTGAATTGCTCCAAGGCTGGAGTATGAATCAAGAGGAATTAGTGTATTCTCAGATAATAGATGGGAAATGGTGTCTGAACTAGGAGATGACTGGAAAACATAGTGTTAGATGACCTTGGACTGTGATTTCACTGGGACCTTATAAGCTCTGAAGCTCTCACAAGTCCTATTCAAAATCTGACAAAGTATTATCTCCACAGCTGGTCATGATGAGCAGCTAAAGGATGATGGCAATATCTTTGTGTGGGGACTGTTGCACTTGCAGCACTTTCTAGTACATCAAACTTTGCTCAGTGTTGCAGTCATTACATGTGCTTTTAACAGAGGAGCAAAGTTGTGAAGTGTGAGTTGTGTATCCAGCTTCAGAGATATATCTGGAATACAGGGGCTCTTCCTGGGTATCTTCTGCCTACCATGTTGACAGGCATACATGCAGGCTACATACTTAGTAATCAACATCCAGCAGCTTTTGCAGGTTTAACTATCAACATCTGGAAAGTTGGCAGAACCAAGCTTGGGATTTGGATTGCTGGTTTTTTCACAAGGTGTGCAATTGTCCTGGCAAATAAAGCCCTTAAGCCCCATAAGGAGCTTTACAGTATGCAATTACTTTAAAGGAAGACCATTTAAAGGACACTGAAAGCCTGACAAAGTTTTATAGCTTTTGTGGCAAGACCTTCTGACTCTTAACTGCCAAACTCAATCCAATGATAACCATTTATCTTCTGAGGGGAAAAATGCCCTGGTGGGTGTTTCTAATCCCACACACAGTTCAGCAGCTGGGGATCTATGGGTGGAATGGTACAGGTATTTCTTTAGTTCCTTCTGTTAGGTACCTGTCAGAGAAAAAAACGAGTTGTGTAGGTAACCCAACATTCCCCTTCTTTTCTCCCTGAACTTGAGCTCTGCAGTGCTGCCAGGGAGCAGAAACATCTTTATGTTATATTGCAACAATGGACCAAAGGACGTATACCTGAATCTAAACACCATATGTGAGAAAGGCAGCCTGGTGTCTAGGAAGCAGAAGGAAGAAGCCCTTTTGTAAGATGTTCAGTCATGGAAAAGATATTTTAAAATGCTGTTGAGCAGCTAATGTCATATTTACATTCCTGTTTTTGTTTTAACACAGACTGTTTTATGTAAAAGGAGACTCCAGCACACTCACCTGGCACTTCTTACCTGAGGCAATGAACGTAGCAATTTCATCTATCAGTTACACCAAACCACAGCACGCTTTTCTGAGCTTAGCTTGTTATTGTCTCTCAGTCTGCAGAATAACTCAGGGCAATGGAACAGTTACTGGCACTGTAAATGTTTTCAGACACTGAAGCTAGTAATATGCAACCTTATTTGAATTAAATTACCTCTTTAAGAGAGTCTGAAACCGGATGACTTCATATAATTCATTATGTTTAAGAAGGCAGTTTAGTGTGGCAAGTTAAAACCCATTAAATTGCTCTGTAGTTTTCTTGGCTGTGGTTGTTTTTCTTAAGTGAAAGTAATTAAACATAAATATTTACTAATATCCCAGGCTGTGAAACTCTATAGCAAGATGAACAAGGAGAACCAACCCAGTGCTGGCTTCCTGTATTAATACCCCATGCTGGCTGAAACATTCTTACTGGCTTTTGCACAAACAGGGCTGGCTGATGTGGAGCTCTGATGGGGAAATGGAAGCTGAGCAGTTGAATTCATTTAAACAAGAGGAGGAAACCACTACTCCCTCAGATGTGATCTCTTTTTTATATACAGGATTCATGCAGAATCATGGGCAGTAAGACATCACAAGTAAATTGGCATTTTCTCTGCTCATCCTGGACAAAGACCTGCTCCAAAAATCTTCTGTCAACGGAAAAAAACTCCACCAAGTTGCATCAAGGCAGCATGTTTGTAATGCTGTGCCCTGTGAATGAGCACAGGTGAGCCCAGCAGCAACTGAGGCAGTGGTTCCTTCCCCTGGCCCAGCCACCCCACCCCCCTGCTGCTCTCCCCACCAGCAAGAGCATTGGTGGGGTCACACAGAGCCAACACTGGCAAATACCTGCCAGGGCTGGTGGCCCCAGCTTAGCCTAAAGTGTCTGCAAGTCAAAAGCTCCCTTTTGCAAGGCTGCTGTAAGGTTGGTGAGATGGCAGACACTAGTAGAGGCAGAAAACTCTTGTTAGTCTGGACAATACAAACCCCCAGTGTGAATGTTCCTGGGGGGCTGTCAGGACACCAGCAAATGGGTCCAGACTGGCCCAGTGTGCCCAGTGAACATCTCAGGCTCAACACTCCATCTGAGAGCTCTTCAGATCTGATTTTTCAGAGGCAGGCATAGAGGATTTAGCCTTGAAATAGCACTCTCTCTTTATACCCCATCTGAAACTAAGAGACCTCTTGCAACTTTTTAGAGCTTCAAGATAACACAATTAAGCAGACTTAAATTAGTTCCATTGCTTATTGAAAGTTGATCTATGGACAGATTTTTGCCCTTTCTGCACAGACTGGGTCCACTTCATGCTTATGTAATGACCTCTCTTTGCCAGCGTCTGATAAAAGAATTCTCATAAAAGACCCAAGACCTCCTACACTGTCAGAAAAGTATGAACCTGCTTAGCTTGAAGAAGATATCAATTGCTGACCTAGGGGCACTACTACCAAAGTGAGGTACCACACATGAGAAAAAGAGCAGCAAACTCCTAAAGCAGACAGTGATTAGGGTCAGCCTTATGCCCCATCCTCCTCCCTCTCTGTCCACGCTGCTTTCTCCCATGGAGGGACTCGAGAGCAGCATCAGGCTGGCCTGGTCCAGCCTTTGCAGGACACGGGGGACAGGACAAGGCTTTTCTGGAAAAAGGAAGCCTTCCCAGCCCTGAGGCTGGGTACTGGCCCCTCTGGTCCCAACACACCACTTCCATCACACAATTTGTGCTGAGATACCCCAGGACCACAGTGACACCCATTAACTAAGGGCCAGTCAAGCAACATTATTAAAAATACCATGGAGCCTTAAACCCAAGCAGCTCAGCTGACACATGTCCCAGGCAGAAGATAGCTTGAATTCCATGACTGGGGAGGTTTATTAGCACACTCTTAGACTTAGCATTTATCCAGAGATCTTGTTGCTTCATGTTTAATTCTGCTGATGCGGCCGTGCCTTTTAAGGTGACTGAGGAACATGGAGTTGTTGCATTCGTGTTTCCCATCCACATCCACCCAGAAGGGACTGTGGAAGGTTTGCTTGGCAGGATGTTCAGGGTGTTCCTCTTCTCAGGCAGAGAAGAGGATTAGACCAAGGATTATTAATTTGTGGAGTGACGTTTTTGCATCCTGTGAAGGAACAGCCCTGTAAACTATCTCCCCTGCTCAGCAAGCAGATGTCCCATGAAGAGTGATGCAGCACTCTTTTACTCCTCCCTGCTGACCTCTCAGAAGACACTCTATGAGGGTTCAGGTCACCCCAGAACCAGTGTCTCTTTACATCCTCTGCCAAGCAGGGTGGCAGTTCACACAAAGCATGCTCTTAAGGCACATAATGTATTTCAGTCATGGTTAAATCCAAAACCTTCTGCCAAGAACAAGCTTGTTAAAAGCTGCTTTAGTCAAGAAGATGAAATACTAAGCTGCCTGCCTTTACAAGACAATTGCTCATAGGAGCTGAAATTCAGACATTTTCCTTTGGAATAAGCTGGCCGGATCATTTCAGTCTTTTGGGGGTATAAAGCGCAAAGAAACTGCCAAAACAATTTTTAAAAAATGAGTTCTATACGTGGCTGGGAAGCAATCTGTATGTTCTGCTGGAAAAAGCTGCCCCACACGTGCTGGGTGCCTGCAGATCCAAGCCTTCCTCCTCCTTGTGCTGGAGTGCTGTGGCCTTGGCTGCTGATGGGCAGAGCACCATTTAGCACAGGGCTCCTGTGCTCCTTGGCAGCACTATAGCAGTGGGCTGACTTTTCTGCCAATAAGGACCAATGGTGAAAGGGAATATCTCACAATTGCTAAGGCTGTTGTGTATACAGGCAGAAAATCAGTTTAAATTGTATTTAGCGAAAAAACAAGCCCTTACCTAATTTATAAATCAGTCAGCCAGAGCATCCTCCAGTCATATTACCCCAGACTGAATTGTTGTCAGATTTTTGTCACCAAATCAGTAGCATTTGATCAAACGGACACATCACGTTGGCAAGTTGGCAAGTTGACATGCAAGTCAAACTGCAAAAATAATTCAGATCCAAAAGTGATAGTTCAGTAGATTGCATGTTTCTATCCAAGTAAATACAACTAAATAAATATCAAGAGTAGGCTTAGTGCTTTTATTTGAAATCTGGAAGGCAGCTTTCAATAATCCTAGAACACAGGCTTCTCCTCTTAGCCTTTGGTACACAAAGGACTCCTGGAGTCCAAGATGCTTCATGGAACCATGGAATTGTTAAGGTTGGAAAAGACCTCTAAGACTGAGTCCAACTGCTAATCCAGCACTGCTAAATCCACCAATAAACCATGTCCCTAAGGGCAACATCTACATGTCTTTTACTCCCCCTCCAGAGATGGTGACTCTACCACTTCCCTGGGCAGCCTGTTTCAATCACTGAAAACCTGTTTGGTGAAGAAAATTTCCCTAATATCCAGCTTAAACCTCCCTGGCACAGCCTGAGGCCATTTCCTCTTGTTCTATCCCTTGCTACCTGGGAGAGGAGTCTGACCCCACCTTGCTACTGCTGAGCCAGTCCTGGCTGGCTGTGTGCTGGTGGCCCTGAGAACATTGCCATGGCAGTGCTGGACAGAACACAGATAAAATCTCTGCTAGGTCTGGGAAAGCATTCATGCTTTTATGTCCCAGGCAAATCTGGCTCCCAGTGCAGCCTAACAGAGAGTGAACTACTTATTTTTGCTCATTTTCGTATCCAAAGGGTCTAACAAACCCTCAGTAGATGTTGTAGCAAAACTGATGCCAGCAAATGTGATAATTTCTGTACCTTCAGGGATTCTTCTACAAATTTATCCTTTTACTCTAATTGCTGTGGATATTTCAGTCCACAGTGTAATTCAAGCGAGCAAATCAAGGAGAAAGCTGAAAAGGATAAAAGTTTCTTTCCATTGCATTTAATTGGGAGTTTCCCCACAACCTGTGTGGCAGTAATAGGCTTAGAGTCTTATTTGTACGGTAATGCTTGATTTACTTGTTTCTCCCCCTCTTCCTTTCTCTTCCCATGGTGGCACATTATTGTTTCAAACCACTGATCTTTGCTGTGGTCTCTTGTTTCCCACAACTTGCATTGCTGGGATGTTTACTTCCTGGATTTAATTCTAATTTAGCTACTACACTAATCCTTAAATAAATCTTTTTCAGTTCAACTCTTTCCCTTAGCCCTATACACCAATGTTTACACTAATTTAAATAGGCAGGATATTAGATTAAAGTTAATTGAGGGAGTCAACACACTAATCCAGTTTCTACAGGTTTGCACCCTTGAAGAAAATATTAAGAGCAGCCATATAAATTTCCATTTCTTATACAGTGAGGGAGAATATATTTGGAGGGTAACCCACTATTAGGTTTTAGAAACCCAAGTCATTTGTATCATAAGTTTTGTCAAATAGTCAAACATAATGTAAGACAACACAAGCTGAATTCTCTTGCTTTCCCATTCCAAGACTCAGGAAAGCCGTTTGAACATAGTTGGAGAAACTACAGGTTTCCATGAGAGCAAAACACAACATATTATCCAAGTTTAACCATACTTCCAAGTTTTATCCAAGTTAATCCATACTTCCAAACAGTACAACTACAATTAAAAAAAGGAAAATCATTCTCAACAACTTGAATAAAATGCTTTAAATGTCATGTTTTTTTAAAGAGACAAGACTGAATTTTTAAAACAGTTAATCTAGGAGTTCAATTTCCAGCTCCCAAGTTATTTAGACTGTTGGTGTAAATTTTTACCTATGATCATGCACACAATTTAAAGTATATAATCATTTTTCTAAAAGCCAATGCAGTGATATCTAAGCAATAAAAACATCATCAGATTAATATAGGGGAAAAAACCCACCAAAACAACAACAAACACCACCACTCAAACATTTGAAAAAATTATGTTCCACAGACATTTTTTGTCTGAAGATTATTTGCTCTGTGTGGGCTGCAAGTTCTAGCTATTTTCTTGCATTGTGAGGGCATAAAAGGCTATGATAGGGACATGGATGCAGGTGGGTATTTTTTTATGATGTAACACTGGCACTGAAATAGCAGCTTCCAATAATAATTTCATTATGTTCTGTATTGCATGGGTGCATAAGAATAGCTGCAGGTGTGTATTTAATTTCTGGTTACAAAAAAAACCCTAGCAATGGAGAGGGAACAGAACTACACATAAAATACAAATCAGTACCTGTGAAATGTCTCCTTTTGAAAAATGAATATCCTCTTTTGACTATGACAGCCTGGAATTCCCAGAGCTGAAAGCCACATGGAGTCACACCCCTCTCCTTTCAAACTGCTATCACCTACCTATAACGAGTTAGATGCTGACTTACATCAATTAATAATGTGACCCAGGGTGAAAGTCAGCAGTCAATGTCAGGAAATCAAATTCTGAACTCCTATCAATGGCTTGCCCATAGCCCAGGCACACATTTATGTACTAAATCCACTCACTGTACTAAGTTGAGTCCTGTTAAACCCCGAATGCTCTGGGGCAGAACTTGTAGCCTTTCCCTGCCAGGTAGGTGTTTACGAGCCTGGTAGCACCAGAAGCGTTTCTGGAGCCCACAAACATAATTTAGCTGCAGTAATGTGAAATTACTGAGCCTGTCTCGTGCCGACATGTGTTACACGCAATTGTAAAAAGGGAAAAAAGTTTAACAGCCTAGCCACAAAGGAATGTTTATATCTGATTACACTAACTGCTAATTTAATGGTAGTTAATCAGTGGCATGTAATACAAGCCGAGCAGCCCAATGGATTTATTGATGAATGGCATTTAAAGTTGTTGCTGGAAAACCAGTGCAGCAGTTGGATCACACAAGCAGGCACAGAGTCCTATCAAGCAGCAGTGCCTTTGCTAAAGGCAAAGTCCTGCTTCAGCCTACAGTGCTTCAAATCCTGAGCTACCCCAAACTTCCCTGAACAAAGCTCAGACCCATTCCTGCACAGCACAGGGGAGATCCCCTGGGATCCCTGAGATTACCAGTAAGTGCCATGCTGCTGAGATGAGCTCTGAATTTCAGGGAAAAGCAGGGACCCTCCACAAGCCTGTGTGCTGCTCCTCCCTGCCTTCCACCACTGGAACAAACATTACCAGGGCTACAATTTGAGGTTTAAATATTGGGGTGGCATTATTATTCTGTGCTCCACACAGCTATAGGGTCTATAAGCTAAAAGGGACACACCTCTTCCCCACTGATGGCAGCAGGGGCTGAGAGATGGATGGAGCTCCAGCACAAATGCAGCATTTGGCAGCTGAATAACAGCATCACCTCTCTGCTGCTCCTGGGCTGAAGGGGTTCAGTCAGGGGCGTGGTAAAGAACGATACAGCTGCTTTATCCCCTCTGGTATGTATTGATTAGCCTGGATGCACACTCTTCAGCCCTCCAAACCTGACCTACACAGCTGCCACGTACCATGGAGCTCGTTTTCCTTAGTATGAAATATGAGCAAAGGGACTCTGTGAAGCAGCACTGGAAGCGGATTCTCATAGAGTGCATCTATGCCCAAGACTAAAAAGCAGAGAAAAACTTTTAAAGAAGATCAGACTGAACCTTTTTACTCACAGAGGCTTCTTGGAGAGGCTGCTGCTCCCTGCTCTCCCCAGAGTGCTGCAGCATCCAGATATCCATCCTCAGCCTCCTGACCCTTTGGCCAGCTGAAATCATCATGAATTTTTACTCCTGACTTGGTTGGGATGAGGCCAGCTGCCAAGCAAAAAGCATCTGCAAAGGAGTAAAAAGTTGGAAATTATGTCAGTTATTTATTAATGGGAGGCAGTTTACTGAATGCTGCCAAAATTTAAGAGCTTCTGTTTCTTTGCAAGCTTCAGTTCCTTCTTGTGCAACTGTCAGGAATATGTCCAACATTGCCTATTTCATGAGCAATCTCCTTTTATCATTTAACTGGAAGATTTCAAAGACACAAGATGGTGAGTTTTCAGACTATTAGCAATGACCACAAGAAGAGTAGGTAAAGAAAAACTATTTTGCTTGGAGAGATCTGCCAAATAAGGTGCCTTTTAACCCAGCACTGTAGTGACAGGGCATTGAAGAAAGGCACACTTGGAACATAAAAACCCATCATGACCTTGATATTGTATTAAATTCATCCTGATAATATTACTGCAGGAAAAGCAGAAAAAACAGCATGGCAATAATTTCTTGTTCAGGATTAAGTGTAAGCCAACCCTGAGAGGAGGAGACCTCCATTAAATCATCTCTCAGCTCCAGGGGAGGCATGGGGAGCCCCACCAGGAAATATTTCTTGATGGAAATAGTAGGTGATGATAAACCAGTTAGCACCCCCCTGGAGCTATTCATTTATTTATTAATAAAACCTGGTATTAACATTATAACTCATGGAAATTGTGCATGTATCCTTACAAAACTCAGTTGCTGCTTTCCTCCCTGGTAGCCCTGGTGAGCCCTGGTGCACGTAGACATATGTGCACTTGGAAAGGACTGGGAGAGGTGGGATGAAAATCCTCTTCCTTCTTAGGCACTGAGAAGCCAGATACCTAATCCATCTACACATCTAGCCTTTCTGTGTAATTAGTAGCACACAGATGAGGTGGGATGAGACCCTTGTCATGTGCTTTTTGCTCATTTCTGGATCTAGTTGGAAGAATCACCCATGGGAAATTCTCCTCACCAGCTGTTTAAGGGCCCAGAGCTGACTGGCAGGAGGTGACACCATTCCCCTTTGGGTGGGTATCACTCAACCTTGTGCCTTTTGTCACTGTGTTCTTCCTGAGGGCCACAGCTGGGAATGCACACAGGCAGCCACAGGCCTCAAATCAAAAGGAAGTCAAAATCAAAATTGAATCAAAATTGCATTTGGAGCTAAATGTCAAATGAGAACAAAACTGCTGAAGTGTGCAAAAAAAATTAAGCTTGCGTTTCCCAGAAATAAAGCGATATTTCTGGTCTTCCAGGATCCACACACACTCAGCACAGAATTAAGGTCCCCAGCAGCATCTGGATAGTCAGCACTTCTCTTAACAGGTTTACTGGGACCAGCAAGATAAGCAAGTTAAGGATGGGCTTTTCCCCTTGTCTTCTCTCCAGCAGCACCCTTCCTTGGAAAGTGCAGGAACAGAGGAGGAATGTCATGGTGGTCTGTGGGGAGCTGGGGCTCAAGAAAGAGAAACACTGAATAATTTAGGTTGGAAAAGACTTTTAAGATTATCAAGTTCAAGTGTGAATCCCCTATGGATGGCCTCTGCCAGCTCAAATCAGTGGAGCACTGCTGAAAGCAGCAGGACAGAACCTACCTTGTCCCACATCCTGACAGGACCCCACTGATGTGTAGCTAAGTAGCATTTTAGTAGTATTGCAAATGTTTATCAGTTATATGAAGAGTACAAACAGCATTGCTCACCCAGAACAGGAGAGCTGAGCTCTGTGCATAGCTCTGTCACAGAAGCCCATGAAGTCGTTCAGAAGAGAAATATTCCAATTAAACATGGGAGACTTTGCAACTGTGGAGCTGGAACCAGCTGGGCTGTGAGCTAAGTGCACTGCAAACCCGTGTGTGCAACTGCACCAAGTGATCACAAATGGGTGTTCTGTGACCCTGTAGATGGAGACAAACCTCAACTGGGACCTTTCACTTTCTTCTTGGCTCTTGCCCATCACTTGCCATTCTTGTGCTGATCCTAATCTCAGCACTGTGTATTTTTGAAAAGAACACTAAATAGTGATGGGGCTGCTCACTTCTGAGGCAAGAAGATACTCCATACATGGGAGGTTTGCTGCTTGTTGATGTCCAGAGCCAATTTTTTTATTTCTTTCCAGCTCTGCACACAGAAAAAGCAGCAGTGCTAGACACAGCCTGCGCTGTGGAATTTGTTGCTGGTCCGGTATAAACAGCCTGTCCTGTGTATTGACCTAATGTAAACAGCCAGTAGCCTGTATAAACAACCAGCAGTTGAGCTCAGGCTAAACGAAACCCCAAAGTATGTTTGAGCAGCAAGAAATCAAATGTCAATGCATATATTTCTAACTTGCAAGCTGTTGTTTTCTGCTTGCCAGAGAGAATCATATTTTTTGAAAATTTCTCGGAAGTTTGGCATTGTGTTGTTTGTTTCTCCAGAAAACAGGGTTGCCAGGGGGACGTTGCTGCTGCTGTCCCACAGTCCTGTGCCTGTGGCTGAGCTTCTCCCAAAACAGGGCTGCCAGGGGATGAAGGAACACAGCAGCACCAAAGGAGCCTCAGAGGAAGCAGATTCAACCCCAAAATCCCAAAGGAAATTCTGCAAGTTTCAAAACTTTGCCTTGGAAAAAAATAAAATAAAATTATTTTTTAGACCATATTTGTGTGTATGAATATCCATATAGTCATCATGAAGAACGACACTGCCCTCCCTGAAAAATTGTCTTGTTTCTGAGAAAACTCCTCTTTCTTCAGGGTAGAAGTTTATCAGAAAGCAGTATCCATTATGCACCCCCATTTTTTTTTTTTACCTCATTTGAGAGGCAGCTTTCTTTGAAAATCCCAACCATTCTTACAGGCATGTATGAAATACTCTTTAAAATTCAGTTCAGAGATTAAGTTTAACCTTTAGTGTAGGTGCAGACCACAGGACTATTTTGCTGCTTTTCTTGGAGGGAAATATTAGACTGAGCTAAAATTAAATGGAAATGGTGAAAGAGAAGGGAGAACGCGAGAAGGGCAAACAGAGCAGAAAGGGGGACCCTCATATAGATATGCTTAGCAACAGCAGGGAAAAAAATAAATGCAGTTATTTTGTGTGGCTGAGAGAAACTACAGAAAGAAAACAAGCCTTTTATCTTGAAATAATCCATCTGACTTCAGCCCACCTTGGCAGATAGCTGTTTGCTCTCCAAGGAGAAAGGAACCAGATGGTTCTCATATTTCTAATGGCAGAGTATCTACATGACAAACACCATCTCCGAGGTTAGCAGTAAATGCTGGAAACTTCATTGCTGTGTGTGAGGGGAGCAAATGATTAAGGGAACGTTAATACTTTCTTGTCTTTATTTTTTCCATTCTGTATTTTTGAGTGGTTTTTTGGTTTTTTTTACCTCCTACCCTAAACAAGTCCAGAATGGGAAACACCCTCCCAGCAAGGGCTGCACATCAGACACCCAGGCAGCATCTGCACCTTCATGGAGTGATGGTGGTTTGAGGCTGGTTTGATGCCATTTAGCACTTTTCATTGCAAATGTACAGAGATGGCCCAAAGATAACCTGTCTACTACAACCATGTCTCTTGAAGGATGGTTGACTTTTTGCATCCACACCAAGAGTGAAAAATCAAGCAGAACTCAGCCTGAGGTGAACCCTGCTGGGCCATAATGCATTAGGTTTCTGTACTGCTGAACCATGTAATGAATCCCAGGGTTGGTGCTAATGCAAAACTAGTGGCGATGTGCTAAATGGTTTAACTGCTCATAAAATGGTGCCTAGCCACCTGTCCAGCTTTTATTGGGCAAGGGAACTTTAGCACTAGTAATAAAATCATACATATTAGGTTACAGTGGGTAGCTCTTTAAAAAAGTAGAAAATAAAATTAGAAATTAATTAAAAGAATTATGTTATAAATAAGGTATCAGAGTGGCAAGCAGGCTGATGTCTTCCCCTCACTGTCCTGAAGGACACAGGTTCCCATTTAGAAGGTTTCACAGCAAATATAACACCAAACTACTCTAAAGCTACCTTGAGCTCTTTTTAACTATTCATGGGAATTAACTAGAGTGAACATTAAGAACCCACCTACCCTGAAGCCCATCAGGGTAGCTGCACCATTCAACCTTGCTTGGTGTAATAATGGTATTTTCATTACAAAACCAAGATTTTTCCTCAAATTGCTGTGATGTGTGAAATAAATGCTCTATGTGGCTTTTGGGAATGGAAACCTATGTCCATCCGACTTTATTTATATTTTCACAAAATGGAAAAAAAAAAGTACTCTAAAAATAAACTTACTTGAATATTAACAGGAGGGAAAAAATGCCTGTACGGGTATCATGGGCAGAATGATTACTGTCCAAACAAGTCTTAGAAATAATAAACTAAATTGAAATCTTGCACCTACTAATCACTTATCTATAACCAGTAGTAAATCCCAGCTCCTTGAAGACTCTGCGGGGGGTGTATAAATTCATATCTGTTAGTTACAGCTGTTTCCTATTTCCTCTACAGCAGCAAAGAGCAAGTACCGGCCAACAGTGATGATGAGGTTCACTTCAGGAGAGGTGTGCTCCTAGCAGGCCACACTTGCTAAAAACTTCAGAAAAGCTCATCAAGGACATCACTCTGAAGAGAATCTGAGTATCTGCATGATTTTCCAATAATAATATTATCTGGTGTGTGTGTATGTGTATATATATATATATGTATGTGTATATATATATATATATGTATGTATATACTTAGACTGTTCTTTCTCCATGCACAATTTCTTCACATTAACAAACGTGGCATTTGATTAGGACTCTGCCAAAGACCTCCCAAACTTGGGAGGGGAGCAAGAAAGTGATGGTATCTCACAATTCTCTTTTTACAGGCCACCGTGGCCACCATCACCACTATGCTGTGGTTGTCCCCTCTCAAAGGCACAAAGCCACTCTGTGCAGCTTCTGTAGGGATGGGCACTGCAGTGCCAGCCAGGTTGGCATCCTGGGCACTAACTCCCCAAACTGGCACTGCAAATAATTACTTGCAAGCATGACAGAGCTGCTTAAAGCTGATTTTATCATATTCTTCACTTTGCGGCAAGGCACTTTTTTAACCCAGAATTTCCAAGGGGAGTTTTCAGCAGCATCTTGAATTTGAAATAAATGGATACAGAAGTGATGCAGCTATTTTAAAAAAGATTACTGGTGTTCTAATTATAATTTGTTTAAAGATGAATGTGCCATTAAGGAACTTTCTGTTGTAAGAACACAGATTTCAGCCTTGTAAAGGTTTTCTGTGATGAAATAAGTCCTTTTAAATGTCTCAGGTGAACAGGGCTACAGATAAATACATGCTGTATCAAGCTAAATTGTGCAACTGAAAAACTTTGAGTAATCAGCCTGGAATGATCTACTTTTACTCCTCACGTTTTACAGAAAGTCAGCATGACACTGTTTCCAAGTTGTACACCAGGAGTAGCCTTTGGGACTATTTCAATCTGTAGTGAAGCTTCCTAACACACAGATGTCTTCCCACAGAGCCCAAGGGCTCTGAGGTGCAGAGCCCCAAGATGCAGGAGCTCGACCCTAAACCTCTTTGCAGCACAGGTGTGACCCCCACCCATGGCAAAAAATTAGCACAAATAAGAAATTATTGTGGGTAAAGATAATTTGCCACTGGCTTCTTGGTTTTGTACGTGGTTTACTGAACCCCAGTGCTCACCTCAGTAGGATGAGTGTTTTGACATGACTAAACAGGGACACTAAGGACAGTCTGACCAAGCTCACTGCAGGCTGGAGTGCTGGTAGTTCTCAGGTGTCCTTGGGATCTGACAACACATGCACCACCCTAGTGATACTCCTGGTTTCAATAACTTTAAAAATTAAAAATATTGCAATGATTAAAGGAATGCAATCCACTGGAAATGCAGTGGTCTGAAGATTTTCAACTCCATCTTTTGGAATCAGCTTTGTGGTTTTTCTGGGTTTGTCATTCCAACAGCTTTAGTGTGATGGATGTGCAGCAGAACTTAATGTAAAAGAAGAAGCTAAGCAATGTGAAATCAGGAATAACTGAAATTAAAGCTTGACTAGAAAAGCAAAACTTTCATAATTAAGCTCATTTTGGTATGATGGATGTTTTTGATTTGCACAGACAGCTCTATGAGCATACATCTGGGTAATACCAAACTACTGTCCAGAAAACATGTCAAATGCTTTAGATTAGGGATTATATTTTTAGTCTTTCCTTAGTTCCCTTGTTATACATATCATTTCAAGGCAATTGATTTGCCAGTTGCCATAAACCCTGTTTAAATATTCTCCATGTCTAACAATATTACCAAAGGAAAGCTGAGTACTGAAAACCACCCTGGCCCAGTGTGACCTTTTTCCCCTGGAGCGCCTGTAAAAAGCTGCTCTCACAGCAGCAGCACCTGGCTCTGCAATGGACTTTGCCAGAACAGTTGGATTTTTAACAATCCAAAGAGTTCAGATCTGGTCATGTACATATTGTTTCAGAGGTTTCAATGACAGATCCAAATCTTGAAACTCTATACTGAACATGATGCTTATCATATGGCAAAGGAGTAGAGACTTGTTTATTATTAATAGCAGCCCACATAAGCACAAGCCAAGTCCAGTCAGAGATGTTGCTCCCCACCCAGCAGTGCTGCAGATTACATTTGCCTGCTGCTTTTTACATTATCATTATTCATAGTCCTTCATTTCTCTCCGTTGTGAATGATGGACAGCAACGGACAATGCACAAGGGTTTGGAGTGTGGATTTTAAAACATGTGGGAAGAATAGAAATGATATATCTGTGGATACTCCCTCGAGGTCTCAGCTCCCATACCACCAGGAGCCTCTCCAAGCAGTGAGTACTTTCTGGCAAGAAGGCTGAGGGAGGCAGAGGTAGAGCACTGAGCTCACACTCTTGGAGTCGTGGCAGATTTTTGCTGGGCAGACACTCAGGGCATCAGTACAAGTCTGGCCAATGTCACCTGCCTGGATGTATCTTCTGCCTTCAGTGCATGGAAACAAAGATATATTTTGATCTAAAGATACACACACATATAGGTATATACGTGCGTGTACATATGATAAATCCATGGGTTTCCTTCTGAATAAAATATTGTTTTTCAAGCCTAGGCTTGACCCTTTTTACTAGGCCCTCTCCTTCATCCTCTTAGAGCCCAACAACTCCTCTGAAACATTTTTCTTCAAAGAACAGCATCTGAATGTGTACATATTTATGTCTCTCAATATGTATATTTATAGATGTCTCTCTTTGTCTCTCTCCATATAAATATATTTGAATTGTCTGAAGTGCTTACTGCCAGCTCTTTAGCTGATGTGCACCACCAACAGAGACAGTGGAAATAAATTCGTAGTATCTCATATGGATCAGGTCATTATATATGTAGCTACAAATTCATCTTACTGAATATTATTTTATAGGCCACCTATCACCTAATGATGATATATCGGAATAGATAAAAGCTTTGAGATAGTAAGGTTAAGCTACCACGCTGAGGAATGCAGTATAAATCTAGATGGGTAGAAAAAACAGAATCAGATTAGTGATGTTTTACCTCTTGTGGAAGACAGAAAAGTAAGCAACAGTAACTTCTAAAACAGCTGTACAAAGTTTCAGGTTCAAAAACTGGCACTCTTGCTCAATTGCCCGAATTCTTTCAGCCTTTCTATTTATAAATGTTATTGTTTTGTTTGTCTTCATTCTTTTAAGAATATCCTTTATCCAGTGTGTTCATAAGATATTAACACAGTATGTTTAAAAACATTTTATATTCTGCTATCTATAAGAATAGCTTGTTCTGATGGGTAATCGTTTTGACCAAAGGAGGTAAATTAGAATTTGCAGAGCTGAAATGATGCATCAAAAAATTGGGTGTTTTTGGAGAAAGGCTCAGTGAAGATTTTGTCCCTTAAAATTCCTTTTATTTATAGCCTGTGATTTGATTACACTGTTGGATACCAATTATTCCAAAAGTTAATGAGCTGTGTAATATCCCATAAAACAACAATCTCATGCAAAATATGTTAGTAAAGGAAACTGTAGTTGGTGGGAAAAGTTTTTTTTCCCTGTTTTCCCTAAAATAAATAAAAGGAAATTATTTCAAAGCACTTTTTAGAAATAATGCATAGCTAATAATTGACTATGCAAAACTGCTCAGCATGAGGTAGATTCTCTAAGGAATGGTAGAGTGAGGAGGGAAAAATCCTCAAAGCTGAACAGTGAATTACGTGCAGCAAAAGTTGTGGCTGGGGCTCCAAGGACTCTCCCAGGAAAAGTGGGAAGCTGTGCAGAAATGCTTTCCCCTTTCTCCCATGACCTTTTAGGCAGCAGGTCTCTAACAGCTGCAGCTCCTTCCTTCCTCTGAAAAGGAGCTACCATGTTCCCTACGTGACAGATCCAGACTGGAGTCCATCTGGCTGCTGCAAAACATGCTTTTGTCGTGCCCAAGGTGAAATGAAGTGCATCTGGGATTTCATTTCCCCACATTTCCTCCTGCCATGGGTGGCTGTGCACCTGCTGCCTGGCACCGGGGAGTAAATCCCATGGGCAGTGTCTGCACCCCAGGCCAGCAGCACTGGAAACAGGCTGCTCAACATTTGTTCAGAGCACCTTACTCTGTATCTGGACATTTTTAAGGTAGTAAATTCTACCCATCATGGCTGCCGAGAAAAGCCACCAGCTTTCTTCTCCAGATAACTTATGGGAAGAAGCTTGAGCTGAAGATGCTCAGATGAACAGAATGCCTAGGCTAGAGAAAAGATAGTTTTTCCCATTCAAAAGGCACAGATCAAAATATTCTCTCAAACACCTAATTATTCTTATTAAGATAACATTTTGATTTGAAACATCTGCAGGTTCTTGAGACCTGACTGAACCTGACATTCTCAACCTTTGGCAACTGTGTTACGCCTGGCACGTATTTCATTTGTGCATACGTGTGCCTTGGGGGAGAGGCAAGGAAGGGCTGAGTGCATCCTGGTGCAGTGGGATCCCTCTCCAAACTCCTGTTGGGTGTAGAGTTCCAGCAATGTCCCAGTCCCCGTGTTTGTGACAATCCTGCTCTCCACACAGAGCAGGACTCGCTCCACAAGTTTGAAGAACCCATGTTATACCTCCAAAAAGGATTTCCACAGAGATCATTTCTGCCCTGTTACCCATAAGAGGCTACCACCTCCCTTTACCTCTGATAGGTGACAAATCCAGGCTGAAACCCATCTGGCTGCATTTCCTTCCAGAACAACGCAGGTATCTTATCTACCAGTATTCTCCTTTTCCAAGGTTATGAAGATTTTCATTACAATAAAAAAAAACACAACCAAACAAAACCCCAACCTCCCTCTCCAAAAAAACCCAAAACATGAAAACAACAAAAACAATTAAACAACCCTAAAAAAACCCCAAATTCTATAAATTAACAGAGAAAAAAAGATCATTGAACACAATGATAATTGAAAGCTCTACAAAATAAAGGCTTTTCTGAATAACTAACTCGATTCTTCTCTGGTTAGCATAAAGGCATACCTTTACCTATGACTAGGTCTTTGTATAGAAATCCTTGAGGAGGAAAAGATATATTCTCAACAACAACAAAAAAAATGTTGTCAGCTCTTTAAGCTTTAGCGGGAACTGAAAATGTCAGGCTTATACCTGTTAGGCATTATTTAAATTGAAATATGGACCTTCCTCAGTCTTCAAAGTACTGCACTTCAGGTGATAATGATGGATTAATGTTGAGAGAAAACGACCTAGCAGCCTGTTAGTTACTTTTTTCAATTGAGTGGGAGCGCACCAAATTTTTCATCGATCTGCCAATTGGAGACAGCTGAGAAATGACGACTGTGCTCTACTACAGAGTTCGTACATAAATATTCACTGATGAGCACATTAAAATGTGGGAAAGCAGAGGAATAGTTTGTTTGAATTCTGCTGCCTTTAGTCTTGTGTTCAAGCAGCTATATATTTCTAAACAGTGAGGGTTTACAAGTTCAAAGAGCTGCCCCCTTCACAGTCAAGTTTCTTATAAGTTTCTTATAACATCACACAAATTCATTTTACAAGGCAACTCTGTTACTCCAAGATTAATTCAGTGCCCTTTAAACTGTGGGAGTTGTATTCAAATGTGGTTTAGATTAAAGTGATTTAGCATTATTCCAACATCCAGCAACATGAATGTATGTTTTCAATGGATGAATCTGAAATCAGCTGTTCTGCATTGTTAAGCCTCTTACAACAAGCTGTTTGGATTGCTGGCTGCTCAGCACCCCAAAGGGACAGATTAATCTCTGAACTCTGTGGCTGACTCGTATTTAGAGTTCTCAAGCGTCTGCTGCTCATCTGGGCAGCTCTCAGACAAACAGGACAATTTACAGGAATCAATACCAAGCAATTCCAGACACTGGTGAATTGTTGACAATTCTTGCCCTAGGCAGATGCAGACACCGTAGCTGCACCTTTTGCTTTGCAAGACCCACTCTTGAGGTTGTGGGGGTCATCCTCCCCAAGCAGGGAAGTGTCATCTGGAGTACCAAGGACACACACACTCTCACCAAAGAAGTGAAGGTTTTGCCTAAAACATGGCATGTGCCACACAGTCCAACGCAATGCCAGGAAGAGCACATTTACTGGGAGTGTAGAAAAGAGCCCATGAATGCACCCTGTGTGACACCCCAGCAGCAGTAGCATGAACAGAGGTACAACAGCAAACCTTTCATAACATTGTTAGTCATAAGTAATAAAGTAGGAACAAAAGCCCCCTTTCATTCTGAAGGGAACAGTTAGCTTTTCCACTTCAGAGACCAGAGAGAGATGACTTTTGTTACCTGGAGCACTGAAATGTGCAGGAAATGGGGCTCTGTGGATCACTCAGGCATTATGCCTGTGAACCTGAGATCCCTTCCAGAGAGGCAAGTAAAAAGCATGAGAAAATAAATGTAATTCAATAATTCTGCAGAAGAGAAAAGCTTTGCCTCTGCTTGTCAGTGAAACACAACAGTAATAGCAGGTGCATGAAAAGCAAATTCACCACATGAATAAAGGAATAGCAAGGACACTTTACTGACGTATTTGGGTCCAAATGTGAGAGGGAGTCTTTAGATAATTCATAAACAAATTAACCAACCTGTTGATAAAGAAATAGTTTGAATTCAAGGAGGTTATTGTTTCAAATCATATTTATTACCTACTATCATTGTCTGCTTAGATGAATTCCTATTTACTAGCACAAATGTGCACTACACAGCTGCTTCCTGCAGTCCCTGTGAGTCAGAATGCACATCAGTTTGAGAATTCCAGAAAGAACATCTTTTCTGGAGGTGAGAGTAAGGGGTTTCCCCTGGGTAAGTCAGCAGTTGCACTGCTCTTATTCTGAACCTGATGCCTTACGAAGGTTTGCTCACTGCAGACACAGGAGATGGGACAAGGCTGATGCAGTCAGACAAAGGTGCTGGTGGCTCTGATGCAGCCTGCAATGAAATTCAGAAGCAAAATACCTGATCTATCAAAGCAGGTGGAGATGTGCTCCAGTATCCAATGCAAGGATTCCTTCCGTAGTCCTAGTTCAGTCTTTTAATGATCCAGTTAATAATTAATGGCAAACGATTTATAGTTAATAGTACAAAATCAGTAGAAAATAAAAGGAGCAATGAATGTGACATCAGATGGAGGGGGAGGTTTGGTACCCTGTCCTTTACTATTATTTTTCCCAAATGATTTTTTTTTTCATGCACATTGAGTGATTTCAAGTGAAATCAAGCTAAAGAAAAATACCCAAGCCATAGACAAGACTCACAGGATCTCTTCTTGATTTCTCACAAGCATTCCTTGAAACAGACTTTCAAATTCTAATAACCCACAGTTTGTAGGAGAGGCAGGATAAGAAGTGGACAGGAATATTTGCAGATTATGGTATTTCTTTGGGGTGGTGAAAATCACATCTCACATCCCTGAATATCTGCATAGGATATCCTAATTATTAGTCCTCTAAGCTGTCACATACCCATACTGAGATTCCTGCTACATCTGGTTACAGAAAAGAGATCCTAGGATTTGTGTCCTCCATGCTCAAGGACATCACAGCCTGATATTTCACAGTTTCAGAGATGAGGTGGAGATGGGAGAGGTAAGAGTATAAGGCCACCAAGTTGAATATTGGCTTTTACTAGGCAGAAGGGGAGGCTTTTTAGGACTTTTTACCTTTTTTTTTTTTTAGGATAAACTGCCCCATGCACACTGCTTCAGGACCTATCTGTGACCTCCCAAGGGCCAAGCAAAGAAAGAAGTTAAGCCCTAGCTGTGACCAAAACATTAGTTTCTCTAAGAATAGCAATGGGAAACAAGAACAAAGTTATTTTCTCCTATCAAGAACTTTCCTCAGATTTGATACAGAACCTAACTCTGCTCTCATATTTCCACCACAGTCACCAGGAGAGACCTTCTGGGGCCGATCAGTGTTGAACTTTCAGAGTAGATCTCACCAGAACAGTGTAGGACTGTCACTTTGATAGCCTGGAGAAAGATCACAATCTCAGTCAGTGATAAACTTGCCTCTGTGGCTGGGCCTGTGTTTGCATTTTTGTTCTGATTTTTTACCATGACTTTCCCTCACCCCTTCCAGCCCCGGGTCACTCCTCCAGCAGTTGCAACAGTAGGAGCATTTTTGTAGACCACCAAACTGTCCACAGCTGGTGCCTTATCACACAGATGCTTTTCCCACTTTTCCCATTGCTATATTTAATGCAGCTTAAGTATAGAATTGGATATCTGCAATATACTCGGCTCTGACAAGTTTTGTAGCTCCCATGTTTTCAGCTGTCTGAGTTCTTTATGACATTACCACTTTCAAAACCTTTGATTTCAAAATAAATTTGAAATATGGCTGGCATAAATACTACCCTGAAACAATAAATAAAATCTGTGCAGCCATGACAATTTTGTTCCTCCCAGCTGTGTGGGTATTCCTGTAGGGAGTTGAGCAGGCATGAGTTGGAATAGCCTTAAGGCAACTCTAATATGCACCTAGGATGTTGATGGGTGGCATGGCTGGCATAGGAACAGAAGAATTTCAGGATTACCATAGTTACTGATTACTCACCATTCCCAGCCCTACACAAAGCACAAATCATGAGGAGCTATGGGTGAAAGCCAGAAAATTCAATATAGAATTAAATTATGGCTAGCAAGAAACAAGAATCAGAAGTTTGGCAATTAGTTCATCTTACATAATCTCCTCAAAGTCCAGCTGCTTAGCAGAATTATCCAAAGTAAACTGCTGTCGGTATTTCTTCTTCTTAAAAAAAAAACAAAACAAAAAAAAAACCCCAACTTTTTAAAAATAACCAAAAATAATCCCTGCGTGCAGACTTTGTTCGTAATTGGACTTGCATGTTTATTTTCACCCAAATAAAACTCTATTCAGTGAGAGGTTTGTCTTGGACACAGTTGTGAATTATGTACTTTTCTGTCATACGTTTTGACTTATAACACTATGTCGCTCATTAAAAAATAGGCGTTTGCCCTGTGCCTGAGATGTAAGCCCTTGATGTAATAACAAAACCAATATATTCCATAGCGTAGAGGGCATGCAAAAAGGAAGGAAAAAGATTCTAAGTAAATGAATTTATCTTTTTTTTAAAGGTAAGTATGGACAAAAGCAATGAGAAAAGTCTCAGACACATTATTTCCACTGCCCTAAATTGGCTTAGATTGTGTTACTCTTAAGTCTTAGGCTGACAAGAGGCTGGTGAACCTTGCAAGACCCAAGCCTTCTTTTAGCTTTGAATTTCAATTTGGAAGTGAAATCTGACACTGAGCAAGTTTCACCTGGTTTCGGGTTTCCCTGGAAAAGAGGAATGCAGCTGAGGAAACGCAGGTAGCCGTGGGGAGAGAATTACAGCGAGAAAGGCGAGGGTGTGAGCAGCTTCCTGTAGCAAGGAGCACAGCCCGGACAGGTGAGGAGCATCCCCAGCACCGAGCACACCTGGCTGCTGTGTCCAACGGGGACAGGCAGGCACCGGGCTCAGCAAAGGGGCTCTTTAGCCAAATGTGTCTGTTTGAGACCTTCCTAAATGGCAGGGAGGCAAACCACTTCATCCTGTGTCAGTCAGAAGGCACAGCCAGACTCTGCCGATTTTCCCACAAATATTGTCTGCCCTGAAGCCCCATTCAAAAAAAAAATTACGGGATGAGGAAGTATTTGTCCGCTAGCAAGATAAATGCACAACAGCTGGAATGTGAGACCTGGCACCAGAGGGCTTTTGCCAGCAGGCCAAAGAAAAGTGTGCAAAGCAAGCAAGAATGAAATTACATGCCTTATCTGTCCACACTGTGTAAGAGTGTAGGACCAGCTAACTGGAGTGACAGATCAGCAATTTGTCATTGTAAGGGAAGCAGTTTACAAAGAGCATCAAAATCCTTGAAAGATATGTAACACATTGATTGAATTCCCTGAATAATATTTTACCAGTTTAAAAAAACCAAAAACAACCGAGATTTAATTATATACCCCTTCCTGCAAAAAAATCATTAAGCATTGCAGCTGTTTCATTCCACCCTTCCCAATTACTGATTGTTATCAGCAGATTAAAATGCTTCCAGCTGAAAGACTAACTAACTGATTTCATGTTTTCTGCCTGTCCTGATCACAGGGAAAGTCTAGAGTCAAGGGAAGCACAGCTATAAGTGATGGGAAGGATTACTGGCAACACTGTGTGATTCCCAATGAAAGAAAATGCATTCAGCTCTCTGTTCCACTCTCTTACATCCATGCACTCAAAAGCTGCAGTGCCTGTCCTCAGGCTGATAGTGCTCCTTTGTCACAACTCTCCCTTCTCCCTGTTAAACACTTTCTCTCTTCTCTCCATGTACAGATCTTATTCTTAGAAGAATTCCATTGTAAACATGGAAGAGGTTGGGAACAAGACCTGCTTTTGCATGTACAAACACAAGGCAGTTTATGCTGCAGCTTTTCAGGGAACAAACTTGTGTTTATTACTGTAGCACTAAAGCACTGTAGGAAGAGAATGACATCCCAGGGTCTCTGCACATCCTGCTACTTTTAGTTTTATTTTACATTTTCCAACCATTTTCCATATTTGGCCATGTGAAAATCTTAACCACTGAATCAGAATAAATGCAGAGATCATCCAGGTGAAGTTTTCCTACACTCTTCACTACCCACTGTAAACTATCTACATATTTATAAAAATTATCTAGAAGTGTCTAATTGGATAAGAGTTCACAAATTCACACATGAACAAAACTCCTTTCTGGCAGACATAGCACTGTGTATGTTTTGGGCTAACATCTAGTTGTCTGCATGCTTTATATGTATATATATATATACACACACACATATCAGTCCAAAACATGCTCAGCCTGCATAAGAATATCATCCTGGTTTTAATTTTGAGGAATATGTTGTTCTATTTTTACTCTGGTTTCCTTCTCCTTTTTTTCCCCTTTGTTTTTGAAACTGCTGCATTTATAACAGAACATCATCTTTTATGAAAAATGGGAAAGCTCCACAAAGGAACATTCTGACTAAGTAAAACAAGCTTTTGATTTGAATGAAGGCCTGGTGCTTTATATATTTTATTTCATGCAGCAGAAGGTCTGGTGAATGTGTGAAACCAAGCATATAATTTGGTAGTTTAATATTGAAAAAGCCGATTCTTCGTATATGTTGCATAGCTTTCATTGAAACAAGACCAATATTGCAACAAGTCAGAATATGGTCCAAATCAATTTTACACAACCTGTCCAAACATACATATATATACACATATATATATATATATATATATATTCTTATGCACAAATAAAATGGAATAGATGCTGGAATAATATTGATATGATTATTTGATACATCTGTAATTTCTGAATTTTTCAAACTATACTGTTCAAAGCAGAGCCCAAACTCAGCCCAAACAAGAAAACACACCCTCTGACTTAAGATGTTAGTGGCACATGTTCAGTACAAGTACATATCCTTCCCAAAAATCCCCTGTTGTGCTTCAGTGCTTATCATGGGGCAGTGGGCATCCCATACAGCTGTCCTGCTGGGGGATCAGACCACCATCAGATCTGGCTTACTTTCACCAGTGTAAAAGTAGCCAGATCCAGGGCTCCTAAAAACCCCAGCCCAGACATTAGCAGTGTGAGGACTTGGAGAGATGCAATGGTCTCCACAAAAAGCCCTGACGTATCCTGAGCACAGCTGAGGCACAGCAGCCTCACTGCTCTGCTGCCAGTATTGTATAAACCAGGAAAATATTACTCCTGAAATAGGTTCAATATAATCTAGAAAAAAATCCTTAAAAAAAGAAACAGCACCAAATAAAATAAACATTTAAAAGCCACTAGGTCTATATTTTGCCTGAAAAATAAATGTTATTTGCACTCCACTACAAGATGTCATCATGCCTGTGGCACGGTACATAATGACAGAGTAACTCCAAGCTGTCATCAGAGATGATCCAAAAAAAGCAGCACAATGTAAATCCACAAATAGAAAAATTATGGCTTTCACTTACTTTTTTTTCCCCCCTGGACCTAGACTAAAATTGGGCTGAAATTACCTTTATCAGCATGGCTTTGAAACCTGACTTATACAGGTCAGTGGGAGTGAGGAGGAAGAACAAGTGTTTCTTAGCATCCTTCACAGCCATCGCTCTGGGAAGCCAGTTATTTTCAGCATGTGTGTGAAAACCAGGGAAAAGCTGAAGACCTCGAAACACCACATCCAGGTGCTAACATTGCATGATAGAGAGGCCACATAAGAGTTCCAAAGCTGGATCACAAGGCAGGTCCTTGCTCATTGTCAGCCTTGGACCCATCAGACTGACGAGGGTTTCATGGCCACACCAACCTTCACACCCCTCCTCCTCTGCCCGTGGTCCCTGATGCCTCACAGGCACCAGCTACATCCAGGCCACTTCTGGAAGTGGGATGGGAACATTTGTGAATGCAAAATAACTCTTTCACTTTTACATCTATCTATGCCAAATGTTTTAAGTAGAAATGTTATGCTGAAATGAGCATTTACAAGGACCTGAGGCCAAAATGTCAGGGGGCAATTTTTACAGTTTGGTACAAGGTTGAATCCTGCTCATGATAAAATATGACTCCCACAAACTTAACTCCCACAAACTTTATGAGGAATTGAGTAACACATGCTGGAAAGTGGCAGTGTCTTCTAATTAGATCCTAATGGGAGCTATTTTCTGGAAATTTAAATTCACCATTTAAATTCACCATAAATTAAGTTGTTGATAATACAAGGTATTTTCTTTTGTACACAGTAAAAGAGTGAAAGGTTACAAATCTGATGGTTTCCAGCCAAGCAGCTTTTTTATACCTTTTCAGCTTTAAGGCTCCAGCTCTGCAGAGGCAAGGCATATGTTTAGTTTTATTGCATAGACTCCAATGTGGTTACTTACCATATCTAAAACTTAATCAATTAAATAAGGCTTTGCCTGGTTGAGATTAATTCCCACACATGTATTGTCTGGGACACAAAGTATAGTTTATTTTATGAGAAATGATTGCTATCTTAATTTGATGATTTAATTTTTAAAAATATTGACAGATGTGCTTTTCAGTAAATGCAAAAATGCATCACAAGAATTTATTCTTCAGTTTTGGATTTTAGCCCTGCTAACATCAGCCATGCTACTTACATTTCCTGGTATAAGACATGGAGGAATCAGATATAGGGTCTGAAAGCTTAATTTAGTTTTAAGGAGCCCATGTAACTGCCTGCAGTCATGGAGAAGTAAGGACCTTGTCCAACCTGACCTTGAACACTTCCAGGGTTGGGACATCCACAACTTCCATAAGCAGCCTATAAAGCAAAGCAGGCTACAGTTGTCCTTGGGAATAGCAAGAAGAAGTATTTAATGGCGGAGGCTGGATTAGAGGAGCATCCTCAAGCTCCAGACAGCATCTGAAAGCTAAAATAAGATTCCTAGAAGGGCACATAACAGGGTTATGGTGTCCTGTGTCATCTCCTGCCAGCCCATTGTGGCATGAAATCCCTCACCAGGGCATGGCCTTTCAGCAGAGTCCACCACCAAACCATCTTCTCTTGGGGGATCAAAACTCCAAGGAATTCCAGGCCAACAGCAGCTGGGCTTAGTCCTGGTATCTCAATACCTGACATCCACAGGGAAGGGTGTTTACTTGTCCTAAACTGCAGTTTCAAACTCTTAACAACCAAAGTGCCCATGTTTATAAACCTAGACTTTCAAAACACAATACAGGCAGGAACTCGTAGAAATTCTTGATTCCTACAGAGAATTTTAATATTTGTAAACAGTAACAAAGACTTATGAAGCAGTCCTGGAAAATAAAGATGCTTCCAGGAGAGAGGAGGAGGCTAGGAAAGTTGACAAGAGGAGTGAAAACAGCTCCCTAAATCTTTCAGCAGAAGTTAAGTAAGTAAACAATAGTCTTTGGTTTTTCTGGGATTTTGTAAAAAAGTTATTTATTTGGGTACGACAAAAAATCCTCAACAACCTCACAACATCTCCAGCTTTCATTTTTTTATTTCATGGAAACCTTTAAAAAAATTATGTGCATACACTTCTTACAAGAAAGAATTCAAGGGAGAACTTTGTCCATCTCTAGGGAGCATCCAGTAGATGTTTCATGTCCTTATTGCATAATGAAAAAGAATAAGTGCCAAATGTAATAAGTAAGCCCTGATTTTTGCAGGCAAATTTTTTTCTTGCCAAGTTTCACACTGGAACCAACTGCAGCACTCTCATATATTTTCTTCTTGGGAATTTTTGTGTATTAGAAGAATAGAGTTTTCTTGCATGTACCACCTGCTGGTTTTGTAGAAAACAGGAAAAACTCAAGTTTGACATATGACCTCCAAAAATTTTTCTTTTTATGAATAAAACAGAAAGCACTTCTCCAGCATCATCAAATCCCAAGCCAATATAATTCTCAAAAAATTAGGGCATTTTTTCTTTTAACTGAAACACTCTTGGGGCTGACTCCACAAAAGCCACATGCAAGTGTGTGACAACTTTTGTCTCATACATTCAGACAGAAGTCAAGAAAGAAGTAGTATTTTTTCTTAATTATTTTAATGTGCTATAGGAACCAACATTTTAAAAATCCAGTGTAATTACTTCTTATAAACGCTTGTAAAACTAACCAGTTGTAAGAGTTAAGTTTTAAAAAAAATATTAGCAGACTGCTTAGGGTTTTTTCTTTATCGAAATGTATTATGTTAAAGTTTGGTTTAAATCTAGTAAGTGCCTTCATTGCTGACACTCTGAAGTGGCTGCCAGAGCTCTGAGCTCCCTGTAAATTTTCCTGCGTATGGACACTGGCATCTGAAAGAAGAGCTGCAGTGTTTCTGCCTAACATATTAATCACCTATGCTACTAGCAATTTATCTTTTCCAATGTCTACATAAAACAAATTAGTTGTAATGGCAACAAAAATAGCTATCAAGTATACAGCACTGTCCCACCCTGTGTTATTAAAGACTCATTTTAACAACAGGAGTGCAGATCCTGCTGGTCTCACCTGCTCAGCTATTAGTTTCAATTTGTCTCCCAACGCTTGCCAACACACTGGGCCATGTGAGCAGCCCCAGAAGACCTCTTTGGAAAATCTCACTCCATTCCCACACCTGACAATATTTCACTATACCTCAGGGTAATGTTAAACAATCTTTGCATTGTCCTATGCCATCTGTTCAGCATTTTTAAGCATAACTGCTGCACACTGGCGTCTCGCGCATTGTAACCAGTTTCTGTTATACCATACCATTCGTTTTTGTCATACTCTTTCCTTCCAATTAATTTCTTTTTCATCACTAGCCAGCACTGAGTATCACCAAATGCACTGCATGACGCAGCCAGGAAGCTGAAGCAGTGGAGGGGAGCGTTGCCTTCCCCTTTATTATTGCCAGAAGCAGAATATTCCCAGCTCCCTACATCGGACAGGCAGCCAGCATCACTTCCAGAAGAGCTGGTGGGTGCTGGGTGACAAATCCCACAGCTAACAACTGTTTCAAATAGAGGCACTGCTGCTGCTAGCTCAGCATGGACCGTCCCAGCCTGGCTGTGCCTTGTACCACAGGGAGGGAGCGCATCCAGCTGGGTGGCACTTCCATCCAGCAGTCACAAGGTTAATGTTGGGCTTTAAACTGTGAGAGTCCCAGGGGTTTTGAGCCAGCCACAGGCACCCCACTCCTGCCTGGGCTTGGCACTGACTGGGGAGGACAGAGACCCACGGTCCCTCTTGGCCCCATTAACAGCTGGCTCAGGGTCTTTAGCCCTGCCCTTAAGCACCAATAAATTACGTCAGCCTTCCCTGTCTGTAAAATGAGGATGCATATCCTTATTTAGGGAAATAGTTTGGAGCTGGCAGTGAGGCTTTTATGTAAGTGTTAAAACCATTACTATTGCACTTGCACTGCTCGAATTTGTCTCACAACTTAAATTCAAAATGTGTTTTATTTAAAACCTCCAAGCACTTAGACTTCCATAAACAATGGTAGTGACTACTTTCCTTAATAATTCATACCTTGAAGTACTCAATTGGTATCCTAAATGAATGCATTTCCAGTGCCTGATGAATAACAAGTTTTCATGCTAAGCTGAGATCAAAAGGCTTCTGGAAGAGATGGGAGTCCATCTGTATTCACACTTGAATTCAAGAAAGACTTAATGTTAATTTTAAAAGCCTAGACTAACTCTGGATATTTACATATTGTTTATTCAGATCTAGAACAAATTATAAATTAACTGAAAATCCTGTTCAATTTGCCTCATCGACATCCCGAACTGAGATTTTTGAAATCTTGGTCATATCCCAAACAAATAAGTTACTTTTTTTAGGGTTTGTTTTGTTTTGTTTTAATTTCTTTGCATTCCCATACTGCTGCTCACTAACCTAAAGCCTGACCATGGCTATTTTTCCAAATGAGCACATGTGGTGACATCCATCTCCCGTAACCATTGACCTCGGGAAGTTAAGAAAACAAACGGTCTCAAAACCACACTGTGAAATATGGCTGCAAAGATGGCCAGCACATTCTTCTCATTTTTCATTAGCCTCTCTTGTAGCTGTCACAGGACAAATCATCCAGCAGGAAATGGCACCCAGCTCTCCATACAGCAAAGTCTGGTTAAGCTTAAATCAATGGATAGTCTTTTTCCACAAAATTTCACAGTAAGAGTTTAAGACAGCACGTTTGCCTTGGGCACATCCCAAGTCCTGGCATTCAGAGGAAAGTGAGTAGATTTGGGGCAAAGGCTTCTGAAGGGTGTATCACCATCATCCCCCTGGGGTCCCAGAGCTACCCCCAGCATGAGGCTGGCACCCTGCACTGCTCATGCCCACCCAGGAGCCCAGGAACCACCTGGCCAGTACCACCCTCAGCTCCTTACGTGTGTGTCACGTCCCTTGATCATCCCTAAGTGAAGTTTGATTTGACTGCTTTTTGCTGTCCCCCCGTCCCTAGCTCTGCACATGCATTAGCATAGTATCAGGTGTCAGATCCAGTATCTTTTCTTCCTCCCAGCTTGGTACTGGGCTCTAAAGCACACAAATTCTTTCACTTGCTGTGATGCTCTCAAACTCTCACCATCTGAGCAGGCCAGTAAAGGCTGAAGCAAAGTGAGATGCATCTCCCATCATTTAAAAAACATATAAATGTGGCACTTAGAGACACAGCTTAGTGATGGAATTGGCATTGGTTGCATCTCAAGGGTCTTTTCCAACTTAAATTATTCTGTTTAGTGGATAATAAAGAGCAGTGAGATGGAAGGAGCATTTTCCTGGCATTTCCCCAGGAACATGTGCTGCAGCCAGCAAGGTGCACCAGCAGCTCATGCCCTGCCCAGGGGCCCAGGCAGGCAGCCAGGCACCACTGGGGGACAGATTTGGAGCCAGGCTAAATTACTCTGCAAGGAGTTGAAGGAGCACTCTGCTTGCCCAAAACAGGAAGGTCTGCCTGTCCTGCAGTGTTGGAGAAGTGCAAAGCAAGCCCCACAAACATGGATCATTTCAGCCACGGCGATGCATGGGAATGCATACCTTGCCTGGCTCCAAATAACAAAGATACCTCTGGTCTACTGTGGCTCTGGGTACTTGTTAGTTGAAGGCTTAACTGTGGCCTTAAGGTAAAAGCTTGTGTTTGGAGTTTTTTGTGGAGATGAATATCCATGGGGAATCTTGTGAGGTTTATAGTTTAATTTTTTAAAAAAATCTGAACAAAGAGTGGCATTGTTATTAGGTGAGTCCCACAGAGAATATCAAGACAGCAAGGAAAGATGGATCAGGGCCAGCCACTGTGGAAAATAATGTACTTCATACCTAATGATTGTGAAGTTCACAGGCAGAATGGTTGCAGAAGCTGTACTTTTAATCCAATTCATAACCTCGATGTAAGTGGTGGAAGGTAGGCAGGTGTTCAGATCCATTTGAGGCCATCAGCTTATCCATAGTCAGAATTGTGTTATGCCTTGCTCAGAGGGGACTAATATTCCCCTATTTGCCTGTGCTAACACTGGTGAGAGTCCTAGGTTATTAGAACTGCCACACAACTATACCTGTTCACAAGAAAAAGTGCTGAGCACACCACCATCACTGTTTAAAAACACCTAACCTGAATAATGCTACTTCCACAACAAAATCCCATTTCCAGAAACTACTGCTGCCTGTTGGTTTGAGTTGGAGAATTCATTTGACTGACATTCAGCTGCTCAGGACAATCAGGTGTCTGCCTTTGTTATTTATACCCAGGCTTATGAGACACGAAATGCATAAATGTGAATAATTCTGTGCAAACCCCCCAGGAATAAAACATTTGTATTAGCCAACAGCATGTTTTAATAATTAGAGGACAGCAGCCAAGGAATAGCACAGTGGTATTCAGAATGTATCGCAACCACTCTTTCATTCCTTTTTTCCTAAATCTCTCTTCCCTTCTCATTTCTGTCATGCTGCCTTTTCATGACAGAAAGGAAGCATTTCTAAGCCTCTAACATTAGGTGCCTGAGGAAAGCTCATCTCCAGCTTCCAAAATGTGCTTCACTCTCCCCAGATGGGAATGAGGATTCCTATGAAATGCAGCAAAATCAAATCAGAGAGAAAACGTAACAGGCCCATTTCTGTGGGTTTGTGGGACTCTTCTTCCAGAAGCTTCTCAGAACCAGGGTAGAGAAAAGCCAAAGGATTCAAAAAATGTTGAATCAGTCTTAAAAAATTCAGGACGTTGGCCTAACTACTGCAATGTCTCTAAGAAACACAGCAAAGCAACAACCCTTTCTAATTCTTTTATTTGCCTTCTGGTTTTTGAGCAATTTGTATTCACAAAGCACATTTAAGCTTTCCTCCTTAAGGTCTAGATGTACTTAAAAATAAAAACAAGAATGAGCAAAATAAATCCTAAGAGAGGTTCTCATGTAATTACACATATCCAGGGACTAAGATTTTAAAAAACAGGAGAACATATGGATAACCTAATAAAATTGTGAGCTGGCAGTAACCAGAATATAATTGTGTGAAAAGAGAACGTAAGCATCATTTACTTTTTATGTGGGCTAATGGACAGAAAATTGGCATGTCAACAGCAGAAATCAGAGTTCTGCTTTCCCGTCTGTTGCAAAGCCAGAAAAAAATCATATAATCCCTGCATGACTCATCATGCCCTTCTATTTTTTCTATTTATTTGCTTGTATTGCAAGCTTCCCTAGGGTATGGGCTACCTCACTATCTGCCTTTACTATGTCAGCACACCAGGAAATCATTTGGGGTCAGATTTATCAACACTGCCTCATATTGCAATACCAGTACTCAGAATTTAAAAAAAATAATAAAAACAAGCAAAACAAACAAGAAACAAGCCACACACACACAAAACCCCTCAACAACAACAAAACACCCAACAAGAAAAAAATCATAACCAAAATATGGCTCTCAACTACAAACACTCTTTTTCCTCAGATTCCTGGCTGGGAGAAGCTCAGCGATAAGGAGCCCTGCACCACAAACTGCAGAAAGTTCAAACAGCAACAGCCTGATGCAAAGCCATATTTACAACAACTCTAATCTACTTCTAATCCACCTTGCTCTGAAGACCACTGGAGACCATAATACAGCCTTCAGATAACAAACAGTTACAAAAATCCATTGATTTTTCAGAGCAACATAAGCTGCCAAAAATGCATTCAGCCCCTGTGGAAAAGACCTTCACCTCTGGACAGAGCCCATCGGTGCACACCCTGTTAGCAATTGCCAGCTCTCAGAAAATGACTTTCATCTGGCTGTAGAAAACACAGATGTAGAGGCAAGCCTGGCAGCCCTTCTCAGAGTTTTATTCACTGCAGCTTAAATGAGATAACCATCCGTCATTCCACAGCACACACCAGCCCCAGTCCCCATCACACACAGCATCTGCCAAACATGAGAGGTGCTCTGAGTAGCCTACCCTTGCTACTACCTTTTCATTAACTTTCAGGCAAATACTACAGCCTGGCATTTATTTACTCATTGCCACAGTCTCCTTGATAACTGAGAGGGTTTTTTTTCCTATTTCTTTTCCTTTTATAGAATAGTGCACCTTGAATGGTTCAGCTAGGCTGAATGTTTTCACTCATTAAAGATAAACCTCAAAGGATTGAAACTCAGTTCTTAGTACATGGAAGTAAATATTATGAGAGTAGAGAAGAAGAAAATTTTGTTACTAATGTCCTGAATAGTTGTTTAATAATATTTGCCCTTCCTTTGCATGGCACCTGGGCAGCCCTTGAAAGAGGTGCCCACAGTGGGGCACTTGTCTCTTGTTCCTGAGCTGCCCCCAACTCTGTATCTCACTGCCAGTTCTAACTGGACATCAGTGTTTCTTGCTCAAACAATTAAACAATTCGGCAGCTGTGTCTGATGCTTCCCTCAGGCTTTGCCCAGCATCACTAGTGACAGAGTGCTCAGGGACAGAGCTGCAGAGCCTGCCCAAAAAACCTCAAGATGCCTCATGCTCACAGAGGTTGATGTCTTTTAGTCAGTGTCACACCTTATTCTTGAAGCTGAGAGGGCTGAGAAAAGGCCAGAAAAATGCAACTTTTCTGGTAGGTAGATAATGATAGCAAGGAGAACTTGGTCCAGCAGATCCAATTTTCTTCTTGACAAAGTCAGTAATGTGGTCTTTGCCAAGCAACCTGAAAAACACCCTTTCATGCCATGAACAGGCAAAACTATGTGATTGCTACAACACTGGACTTCAAATTTCTGCATAATGTTATCAATGCAACCCTGCCTTTGCTCAATGAGGCAACTCTTTAACATCAAATAGAAGCAATGGATGCTCAACTACTGGTTGTCATTTATTAATTTCCTAATTCACCTGAAATGGAATGGTAATATCAAATCACACAGAGGAAACAGCCAGGGTAGGAGCAAGAAATCTCCAAGTTCTGAGAAACTACTCACACCAGTGTCTTGGGTATTGCCAGAGAAATTACTGAGGCTTGTTTAAAACAGACGTGTTTAATAAACACACAAATAAAATTCTCTTGCAGGTGTCAGGGCTATGCTCTCCCTCACTATCCTGATGCAGACAGAGGACTTATTAGCCCATGACAGACACCAGAAGATATTTGGTCTAGCAAACACCTACCTTGCCACTATGAGTAGCTATTTTGAAGTATATCCTGATACCTTTTGTTTACCCCTTGGAACATCAAGGGATTGTCCATGGTCCTGTATCCAAAATTTTAGGATAGCCACGTTGAAAGAATGGAAGAATTTTTCATTCATCTTAACATAATTTGTACGTTACCAGTAAATGCAGAATAAATAACATATTCATAAGCTGCAAATACATGCATTTTTGCTTCAACATTAGTAGAGGCAGATGAGCAGACATGAAAAGAATACTAGAGATGACTAAGAAGTATTTGAGTTTGTGTGTGTGTGTATGCATATATATATATATATATATATATATATACATATATATGTTCTTTGTAAGCTGGTATTTTTGCATTTTGCAGTCTAGGGAGCTAGTTTTTGAGCAACCTGTGAAAGTAATCTGTCTTAAATAACCCCATATTCATGAATTACTATTAGGACTTAGACAAACTTTCTTCATAGTACTTGTCCTGGACTAGAAGAATATTAATATTCTTATCTTCTTTCACACCACCCTATCCAAAAATTTCTTTACCTGTACATTGTCAGGAAAGACATTTTTATTTTCCATGCCCTAATTCCTTGGCTGCCATGTTAATTTTCTAGTACCAAGTTCAATTTTCACCCATCCAGAGAATAAAGGGAGTCAAGGAATGAGCATTTGACCAAGCCATTTGGCAGTGGATCCATGGAGGAGCAGCCTGTGGTGGGTAATAGTCTAATAATAAGGAATAAGGTTTCTCTTTGTGTTATGGACCTTACACCTCCTGCCATTTTCTACTTCCTTAATCTGGCATTCAGACACAATGATAACTAATCCCTCTGGAGTGATAACAGATTTATGGCTCATTCTGAAAGATACCATGATGAAAAAGACCTAGGGACTCATCTGGAACATTCCATCTTGCACTAACAGGGAGAATGGTAAACCAGGGGCAGTTAGATTTCCAATCTTTGTTCCTGTTGCTTTCACCAGGTAGTAACAGCAATCACGACAAAGAAGATAGGACCCACTGAAGGTGCATGAGAATTAAGCTCATCATGAACTGGGACTGAAGGGTTCAGATTCAAATTGAAACTCATGCAGGTTTTCAAGGCACAGCTATAGGTAAAGATCACAGTGAAATGGGATCAGTACACTTTAATATTGGCATGCAGGATGAGCCAAGCTTTTGCCTGACAGCAGGGTTTATGCATTACACAGTTTCCTCCTTCACTGTGGACCAATACGGAAAGGGTCAAGGAATTGCTTCCTGTCTTTAGGGTGTTGCCATAGTCAATGGATTAGGACACTAAAAAGAAGTAAAAAGAAAAAGGAGTTTTCCTGGCAATATTCAGATCCTTGAAAAATCATCCTTCCAAATTTCTCATTGATCTTCACTTTGTTTGCTTTATATGCTTCTGAAGGCTCTCTGGTGTGACAAACCTCTGTTCTGTGCTTGCATCCAACTACAGCTTTGCAAAGAAAAGCTTTGTTCTCCTCTAATACTGAAAGATTTGTGATTGCTGGTCTACCCCATAATTCATCTCTGGATGAAGTTATCAGACCTTATTCTTTCCTGGCTTCGTCTGATGTGCATCAGGAATATTTCCAGAGATACAACACTCTAATATTGAACTAAGCAAAAGGAGTCCCAGACCTTGCATGTTTCCCTGAAGCTGCTTCAAGATGAGGAAACTTTGTTTTTTCTTCAGTTTTGATTGTCCTTCTGCAATGAATCTAAAAAAAAATTGTTTTTCCTAGGCAATTTTAGCTGGCATTCAGTTACTATTCTACAGGGAGCTGTGGAGTGGGCAGGCAAGGTATTGTGTCACCACTGCAGATAAAAGAGTAAGAACATGGTAATATTTTTTATATTGTTGGCTCTAAGATTTTACCGGTCTTAAAGTACCAGTGATTCAAAATGTTTTACATGTTGGCATTGCTCGCTGTAATGCTCTCTAACTCATTCCTGTTGAACCACGCAAAGCAGATGACTGGAAGTGATTAAAGTCTTCATCTGCCCTCCAGCCCCAGTGGTGTCATTCAGGCAAGAGGTTCTGAGCCCTTTCAAGCCCACCACACATTCCCCAAATTGGAGATTTTTAAGGAATAAACTCTCATTTTTAGCACAAAGCCACTGGATGCCAAGAATTGCCATTGTGCAAATGACATGCTCCAATACTCATTTCAGTATTCAGACCCCAAATCCCCCATTTCCTGTTGACTCTCATTGCTTAAGCTAATATCATTCAGCCCACTCTTTCAACTGGTTAGAAGGGCTTAGTCAAAACTCTCTGCAGTCAGAGGAACACAGTGCACATGTGTAACAGTAGAAATTGTTGGCTCAGAGCATATTCATTTGTTGTGTGTAACGCAGTAATAAAAAACAAATGCAGAGACTTCATTTTATATATAATAAAAATACAGCAATATTTTATGTGTCTCATTTTAGCAGCCTGTTTTTAAATAACAACCTTATTTTTTTCCAATTGCAAATCCTCAAACAGAGGAGCAAAATATAAAAGTATTTTTAGTTTATGGGCTAAACGTCCAGCCCAGCAGTTTGCTAGTAATATATGTATACTGATAATAACCACAGCTAGCAGGGGATGCAATGCAGTCTCAGTTATTTCTCTCTGCTCTGCAAGAACATATTCCTCTCATTAAGAATTTAGATGTCAGCCAGGATTGCTAACTGCATTGGTTCACACTTCCCTGAAGAGAAGCAAACTGGTAGATTGTTCTTTGAAATACCACAAAGCCTTTCAGAACACCACAGCTCAACTGTTCAGGGAACTGAGGTAGCAGCACTGAAAGTTTAAAAACAACTCTCTGAAGAAAAGAAATTAATCAAGAAGCAGGATGCTGTTGGAAATGTGTCATTTCGAAAAAGGTGTGATTCTGAGTGCATAGGATAGTTGGTCTTTATCTAGAGAATGGCAGTGATACCAAGGGACCTCCTGAACTTGAAGAGATGACTGAGAGGGGAGCTGCTAAATGTCTGTCAGTGTCTGAAATAGGGGTGCCAAAAGGATGGACACTACTCAGTGCTGCTGGGCAATGGGGCAAGGACAATGGACACAAACTGATGCACAGGAAGTTCCACTTAAATATGAGGAAAAATTTCTTTACAGTGCAGTGCCCAAGCACTGGAACAGATTGACCAGAGAGGTTGTGGAGTCTCCCTCACTGGAGATATTCAGTAACTGTCTGCATGCAATCCTGTGCTGTGTGCTCTGGGGTGTCCCTGCTTGAGCAGAGAGGTTGGACCAGATCCAGACACTGTGGTGCCTTCCAACCTTTCTAGGACATTTGTTTTTGTCCAAGAGTCCACTTGTCCCTGAAGAGCTCAGTGTGGGTCTGACCCACAGCTGCCTGCTGCCAGCTGCTCCAGGCAGAGCCAATACACAGGGTTCCTTGAGACATGGGCAGGCACATCCTGCAGCACCAAAGACATGCAGGTAAAATGGCTGTATGCCACAGCAGCATTTTTATACTTTCAAACTGAATTTTCAATTTTAACAGACACTGTCCAAATCATCTTGGTTTCATTCTGGTAAAATCAGTACTGAAATACAATATCTTTCCTGGAAGTGGAGGGGCTTAACACATTCAAAAATGAATTTTTCAGCTCTCCCTAGCTTACTCCTGAATCACACAAACTAGACATTACAATACCTTTATTCTTCACCCCTGCCCCCATCTAGTTTCTGTATTTCAATTAGGATGCATTTTAGGATACCACAAAAATTGGAGAGGAATAATCATCATCCTCTAAAACAGGTACAGCAGTTCCTAGAGAGGCTGAATTGGGAGAATTTCTACTGGCCAGCCCTTTTGGTTTTCCCTAGAGGAGTCTGGAGTGAGAAGGATGTATTATTTCCCTCTGGTTTTCAGAGGTGAAGACAAATTAGCCTTTGCTTCTGACAAATTGGCTTCTTGTTTTCAATAACAAAGTCTCCTAATTGAAAACGTAAACCCCAATTTGAAAATCCCTTGTTTCTTCACACTTTGCTTCTATCTTACTTGTGCATCATCATCTTTGAAAAGCATTTATGGAAAGTGAGACAGCCTCAAAGTCTCCCACTAAAATAATGATAATCACCACTGAGAGGCATGACTTTACAGGTGGTGACAGACAAATGTATTCAGAATAGCAGACAGAAAACAGTTTTTACCACCAGCCTGACTCTGTTCCCTATTGTGTATTTTTGGTGGCAATTAAGTTTGTCCTGTTTATACAGAGGGGAGCGCCCTGGAATAAAAACTGGCTGGGCAAAGTGGGAAAACACTGAATGTCTCACTTGGAAAAGTACCCTACCATTTCTTTTATCCCTCACTTAAGTGTCAAAACCAACAGGGCCATGCACTACACAGTGAGGCATAGTTGAGAAGCACTGCCAGGCTCAGCAGTCGCAGGGCTCACTGCCTTCTACTTCTCTCCCCAGCACAATGCCAGCTCCAAGCCAGCTCCTGACTTCTGGTTGTTGCTTCAAGAAAAGGGTCTGAGAAGGCTCTGCTGAAGTCTGGTTTGCCAACACGTGCCTGAGAAATCTTCCAAAAAGAGGAGCAAGAGAAGTGCCTGCTCTCCCTGCAGTGGCTTGTTTGATGTGGGGTGATAGGGTGCTCTGAGAGAGGAACCATGGCACATCTCCTCCTGTTTTCTTTGGGCCCTGGAATGCTCTCTCTAATTAGGCACTTGCACTGCCCCTGAGAAACAGTGAACAAACAAGCCAATTAGCCCCAATTCATTGCAAAGCTTGAAGTCCACCCACAGCAGCACTTTTCAGAGCAAATTTCCTTGCTGGTGACTTTATTTTGTTACCATTTTTACTGCCAACTAATTGAAGCAACTGATGGCCAATTGCTTCATTTATCATCAAGTTTACAGGCCACACACTGCAATACTAATTAGAGCCCAGACATTGTGCTTCAGCCTCCCTTTGAAATACTGCTGGCATTTACATGTAATTCCAATTCATTATGTTTCAAAGAAACTGAGAGAGTGGGAATGAGATTATTTCTCCAAACCAGTACTGAGATTAGGCAGGCCCAGATTGCACTCTTACTATTTTAAGTTTATTGGGAAAGGGGGTGGAGGATAATTAGCAGTTTCCCCTCCTCCCCCCCAATTTCTGACACTACCAAGCGCAAACCCAAAACCCACATAATCAATCTTGTATAAACGCCCGTAGTGAGCTCTGCTCCATGTGCAGTTCTCACCCAGACTGATTTTCACAGGGAAGTGGTGAATTTTGCACTTGAGGTGAGAAATACTGCCCTAAGGATTTAAATCTGACAAGTGCCAAGGTCTTGTGAAGGTTCCTCTGTTTGGCGTGGAAAGAGGGGAAGGCAGACCTCAGCTTTCTCCATGCATTGGTTGAACAATAAATCACCAGAAGCCTGCAGACATTTGGCAGAGCTGCAAAGAATTGTTATTTTAACTGAAATCTGATAGATTTTCTACTTCTAAGGCATTTTCAGATAAATACCTCCAATTTGGAGCCACCTTCACCCAGCTTGCATAGGTTTCTCTGCTAGCTTCACTGGGGCTACCCTGGGCTGAGGTATGCAGGACCCAGCTCTGGGCAAGAAAAAAGCTTATTTTTTTTGGTTGTTGTTTGATATTCTCATATTGCAACTATTCCCTTCCTTCCCCTTTTTAGGTCCCCTACATCCTGACGGGCTCATTTCTCCCTAAATAAACTTGAAGCACAGAAGCAAAATGCATTTGTTGCCTGGGAAACACACAATTCAGTATATGAGGTGGCCATCCTGAGAGAGCCATAGACCTCCAAGGAAGTTTTTATATCAATAACTGTAACCAAGCAGAAGTACCAGGTTAGTATAACATTCCCTGCTACTTGGTTGTTACTTTTTGAAATGTTTGACGAGTCCCTCATTATAGCCCATGATTTATTTTTGTGTTATGCGGAGCCTTGGTCTTCATTTCAGAAACGTTTTCCTATAACAGTGAGAGAATTTGACAGAATTTCAGGAGGGAGCAAAAAGCACTGCCTAAGGATTACTGGTAAACTCCTCATTGTATCATCACTGTCTCATTAGCTCCACATTTTCACTTTGATTCACCGACTGTTTTCTGTACCACACTGCTCCTTTGAATCACTTACTTATCTCCTCAGGCATTCTGAATGCCAGTAAATATATTGCAAAAGCATATGAGATTCTGGCAATGACAGTAGGCTATCAACAGCAAACCCCCTTTCTCTCAGGAAAATATTCACACCTCTGTCTTCCTAGAACAACTACAAGGAGGGGTGTTTTTCCTGGGGGAGACTGACTTGAGCATGCTCCAAGAAACATTCCAGCACTTCACATATGGGGTTATTTTCCAGTTAATTTATGATGACTCCTAAAGATCCCAGCAATGATCATTTTTCTTCTTGGCAAACAAGGAAACTATTATTAGCAGGGCAATAACATTATATATTTTCCCAGATATGTGTCTAGGGGCATACATTAAATTCAGTCATATATCAGTCCACTGTACCACAAACTCTGATGCATCAGGAAAGCAAGCTCTGTATCAATACATGATTATTATATTTATCAAGGATTTCTTCCAGCTGGTTCACAGCTTGCTATAACAAAAGCAAAGCCAAAAAGGGACAACATAAGAGGCAGTCACAATCCCTCAGACAACAGCACTAAAAACAAAAGAAAATGCTGAGAGCCTTTGTGGTAGAGAACCTTGAAATAGTCAAAGTCAGAAGCCAGGGTAACTGCACAAAGAACCTAGTCCCAAAATAAAGGTTACAATGGGTGTAAAAGCTGATCCAGATCTGTGGTTAAAGGATCTTGTCCTGGTTGAATGGGGCATTTTCTGGACTGGGAACAGGAGATCCTCAGGTGGTTTACAGGGCTGCCTCCAGCTCTCTTTATCAGTGAGCAGCTTTTCCTCTATCTTTCCTTCAAGTAAGAGCCAGCTCTAATACTTTTGGATATTTTTATGTATGTGTGTTAGCATTATTGCCACAAGGCCTCAGAGAGAATCTATCTCAGCTGAAAGCAAGGCTGAGGTGACATCTACATATGGATTCCAGCACAGCCAGAAAAAAAAGAAATCTTTAATACTGTGCAGCACTCACAGGCAACAACATCTTTAAAACCCACAGCATTAAGCATCACCTTGTGATATAAAAGCAGCTTTTCCAAAAATCTAGTGGTCCTTGATTTTTGGGACTATCTTTTCAACAGGGTTCAAAAGGAAGTTTTAAAAGAAACAACTCATGGGCTTTATCAACAGAGACCTAACCTTCCCCTCTTCCTCGAGCCTGAACAAGATTACTGCTTTAACATTCTTCTCCGGCATCCAAGCTCCATGCCGTAATTTGATCCCTCCAGTGACAATAAGAAAAGCAGCCTACGTTGCTGCAGAAGAAAAATAAACCAGAAAAATAAACCAGCAATTAGCAAGTTCCTATATGTTTCCTGTTTATATAATACAACTCTTTTGTAGGGCAAAAGCCCGGAAGAAACTGATAGGCCTGGAAAAGATTTATGAAAAAGGTTATTTGAAATACACACCAACACAACTAGACTTGTTGTTTCCTCCATTTAGAATGTAAAAGGATGGATTTAAGTGTGTAGTTAAATAGCCAGGGCTGGCTAGAGATGGCAGTAGGGAGGGCTTTCTGCAGCTGTCACCTGTGGGAAAGCTGTTTTGCACTACTAGGAGCAAGTAGAGATATTTCCCATCACAACTACTTTATTTGAGAAAGACTATGTGCAAAGTCTCTACACTTCATTATGCATTAGAAATTACCATTTTTGAGCATGAGGGTAGTGAAGGAAACTGTTGATTGGCTGCTGCTCATTTTTCAAGGACCCTCGAGGTAATACTCTCCTCTGGCTGTCGTGCTACATCTCCAAGATGAGAAGTTGTACTTGATCTTCAGTGAACACACATAATGCCATTTGGCTACTATGCTCAAGCACCTCATCAAACAAACTGAACTCTGCTTGTTCTCACACAGACCACTATGTTCCAAGGCCTTCAATGACAGCCATCATCAATTATAGGTCTCAGAGTGTGTGGTTTTCCATCTCCCCTCTTTTTTATGGAGTCTTAGACAAACTGCTAACCAATTGAGATGGTCTTAGTATTGGGTCCTCTCCCCTTTGTCCCAGTCATGTTTGATAGTCTCAGTTTCAGCCTTCTCTCTGAGCAGAGTTTGAATTGAGAAAACAAGTTTTTGTTTCAAGAGACGGAGGAGCTCAAGAGCAGCTGAGGCAGCTCCTGCCTCTTCAGACGGAGCAGCAGGGGCAGAGCGTGCATGGGCAGACTGCAGTCTGTCTCTGGCAATAAACAGCACCAACCAGGCATGGGTGTACAGGAGCTCACCATGGAAGAGCCAGCTTTAGCCTCACTCCTGCCATTAGTTTGCTGGACAACCTTCCCATCACACACTGCACAGTGATTTCTCATTTGACAGCAGCTTGGTGTCACCGGTCCTTATGTAAAACGCTGCAAGAGCAAAAGCCCTGCAGAAGATTCAGGCGCTATCTTTTTTGTTACAATTGTATTAGCAGGAGATATTAGATGGCCCTACTCCTGGAAATGTATTTAGTTCTGTTATTCCTGGCTGTCTGCGTTTGAGTTCAGATACTTGTAGTAATGAACAAAGTTTGTCATTATTCCAGAAAATTTAACTACTTATCAGAAGATATAAAATGTTGTTTTGTGTTTTCCAATTTTTTTTCCTGAACTGTTAACTCAAGAACCAAAAAGCCGTAAAACCACCCAAAGTTTGAAAGAGCTACAAAGTTTCATTCTGATCCTTGCTTTAAGATAAAGTGAGCCGCGCAAAAAAAAAAAATAAAAAGATTGAGCTGGCCAGCTTCTTTTTAAAACTTGAAAACCACACTACGGGGGCAAAATTTGAGGTGCATATATCAAGCAGGAGAATAGTGCAAGTTCTGATCAAAAAGACCAAAGCCCATGCTTGAGAATGTACTTTAAATGTACTACCCTGGCCAGAGAAATCTCAGCTAAACTGACATTCTGTTCCCCCCTGATTTCAGTAGGGCTGGGATCAGAGGCCCTATGTATCTGAGGTTCCAGCTCCCCTTAGCCCCCAGCTGTGGGGTCCTCCAGAGTTAGGATTGGCCAGGTGTGTTTGTTCCAGGATCATAGCTTCATACATCTACATTAAACCCCCTTTTCACCCATTTCAACTTTAAGCTTCAGTTTTTCATTGAATTGTTAAGCTGTACTTTGCAGATATGCATTCATGGATTGCCAGATCTAGACAAAGAAGCTGCAAGCCTTAGAAGAGTTCTAAGTTCATCATCCAAACTTTTCTGAAAAGATAACTCCATGGTATTGCACAATAGTAAGCACTAACTTCAGCACTGACTCTTCTCTTTCCGAAGATCTTTTATTCCACTAGATGTTTATTGTATTTGCTATACATTAAGCCAGCAATTTCTCCTGTTGCAGTTTGTTTGGGACTATTATTAGCAAATGTTTAACATACACAAAGTTTTCTCAGATGTCCAAGCCAAGTTTGCAGACTGTGCATTAAGAAGCTTTTGAGTAAACTACTGGCAAGAAAAGGCTGGATAAATTAAAAATGGGAAGAAACATTGACTTCACATATTCTAGTTCAAAAAATAGTGGAATAGGTTTCATTCACATTTCCCAGGACACTACTGAAAAGAATGGTTTCGTGATTGCTTAACCTTAACTGTAGATTTATGATATGAATGAGCTATAATCACCAGATTAAAGGGGTAAAATTTAGGGAAAGTGTGGGTTGAACAATCCTAAGATATATGGTCAGTCTTGTGATGTGAAGTGGGATATGGAAAAAGAATAACATAATAATAACATACATTTTTAGTATCTTTCATCCACAAGAATTTCAAAATGCTTCCCAGACCAAACATGAAAGTCTAGATTCTGATTTCTTCTACCCTGGTGTAAATCCAAGGTGATTTGACTGAAGTTATTAGAGTCAACTCTTCATTTTCAAGATTGAATTTGAGATCAGAGGTTTGGCCCTATTTTAGACACACAATAATGGCATTCATTTGTGCATTGGTCCCATTCAAACAGTTATAATTTGAAGCAAATTCATTTTCCAGCATTGGGAAAAACAGAACTGATAAATCTGGCACTCAAATACATACAGCAAGAAAGAAGAAAAAAGCAGTAATGCACATTTTTAATGTTCATTTGGAGATGTAAAACAGGCAAGCATTCCAGTGAATATAAAATATTATTCCTTTAATTCAGATCAGGCAAAACTTCTCCAAGAAAACACTGAAGTAAAGAGAAGGAGGAGGCAGAAAGAAGAATTATATAGAAGCACATTTAGCTAAACTACATACATGCTTTCTGTCCAATCCACCCAAGAAATCTTTCTTTGCAGCAAAACAAGCTTTGTTTTGGTGTAGTATCCCTCATTTCCAGCCTCACCCAGATCCTTTCTGAAATGCATGAGGATCTGTTTCCTTAGTTCTACAATCACTGACTATGTTTTTACTGTGCTGTGAGAACTAGAAGCAAGAGATCCTTCATAATTATCAGTATTTCCCAAGCTGCCTTGGGAAGACAGGGCAGCTGACATTCAAGTTTTTGGCTTTGTTTGTTTGGTAGGTTTGTGGCTGGGGATTTTGTGTTGGGTTGTTGGAGGGTTTTTTAACAGCCTATGCCATATCCTACATTTTTGTTTTCTGGACCCGTCTGATACTTGCTGAAGCTCACTCAGTTTATTTGGTAATTCCAGTGAAGCTTGGGGATCTTCTATGACCACAGAACTGAAGCAGATTGGTTTAGGCTTCTTCACAAAAGAAAAGGTGCTCAACCCTTTTTACACACCCTGCAGAAATGCTCCCTCAACCCTTTTTCCAGGGCAAAGAACAAGGGTCAATTATCTTTCAGGGGAAGAAACATCTCTACTTTTTTCTGCCTTTTCACAAAAATGTACCCTTCCTAATCCAACTGAATGTCAGCAAAAAACCTAAAACTTCCCAGGAGAGTATTTATCTGATCTCAGGTCAGTAAAAGTGGCTTTAGAACTTAAACTGCTGGTATGTAAAGAGCAACAAACCCTGCTGTTTGTTTGAGCAGTAGGGTCAGAAAGCAAGCTCAAACCTAGAGGAAAAAGTTATAAAAAAGTTCACTTTGAATGATGAACATTCAACGATCTGCTGTTATTTAAATAAACAGGGCATGCACATAGCATTGATCAAGATTGGAAAAATCCTCTTATATTTCTGGGCTTCTGATTTCAGACAACCAAGGACCACCACCAATGCAGGTCACCATTTAGTGAGTGAGTTTGCCAGTTCTTGGCCTTCTGCAATTCAGGTAAAAAAAAAAAGTAAGGAGATACTGCAAATTAATTATACTACCAATATAAAGTTCAGTAGCCTAAGATTTAAATTAGTTAGGGTCAAAAGGGAGACAGACATAATTGACACAAGTCCTTTAAAATTTTTTCACATTAACAAAACAATCTTCATGTAATTAATATCCCAGGAGCAATTCTCCAGTTGCACAGCTACACAACTAAGCCCTGAAACAAAGACTGTGAATTTAAGGAAAACATTTTGATTTTCATACAGGCTGTCATTGAGACTGCTAAAATTGAGCAAAATTTGTCCTTTGTGGTGATTTTGTGATGACTAATGTTAACTAAGATACAATTTCTTTGCATGGACTTAGGGAGGCCCGTTATAATCTATGTATTGAATACATGCTTGCCAGCTAAAACCATGCAGAAATGCAGAGGAATGAGATTTTTAAGAAAGCCCTTCTCTGTCTGGCCCCCGTGTTCTTTCCTGTCTGGCCCAAACACAGAGTCTAAGGGTGTATTCTATTCGAAGAAATAAAATTCTTTTATAGTCTGTTGGGCAGTGATCTTGCCACATCTCTCAGCATAGCAATCATTTGCTCGAGCAGGGACCTGAACACCTCTAGTCCTCTGAGGAAAGGACAGGGGACTGATTTTAACCTCTGCCACCCTCTCACCAGGACTGTACCTACCTGCACTCTGTCTCTGGTCTCTGCCAGCCCCCAGGGCGCAGTGGGCACTGAGCAGCCCCAGGGAAGGAGCAGGGGAGGCACAGCCAAGCTGTGACCCTGCTAGGCAGCCACAGCCCTCTGCCTGCTGCCAGCTCACAGCTTGACCCCTGTCCTGCATCCCTGAGTAAGGCTAGAAAGGTACCCTGCAAAAGAAGACTTTCATCGCTGAGAAAAAGAAAAAAAAACAAATCCTTCCACTTGCTGCATGTTGAAACACAGGATTTCGCCTGTACTGCCCATAAAAATACAGGATTGCAACAGGGAGGAAAGTTTAAGTTGCTCGGTTTGTGAATTTTTACTTTTTTAATGAAACTATCCTGAAAAGGCCTAAATATTTCTCAAATAAAGGGAGTTAACACTAGAGACAGGTATATTCTGATTTGTAAGATAAACATCTTGAGTTCCCACTAACTTCAATTAGAGCTTCAATTATCCACTCCTCCTTCAAGTCAAGCTTTCTTCTGAAGCAGAGCTGGGCACTGCTCTGAGCAATCCAGAGAATTTTCAGAATGTATAAAAAACACCTTCTACAACAAATACACAAGCCGTGTTTTCAGTTAAACCATTTTTAAACAGAGCAAAGGTGCTGGGAATTGAGTGTGAATGGCAATGTTACGCTCTGACAGAATAGGATCTGGATAGAGATGCCTCCTCTCCTTTGCCCAAAAGGTGCCTGCTTTCAGCACATCCAAAGGGAAACATGCACCCCTGTATTTATTTCTTTCCTTCTTTCCCAGGGCATCAACACAAGTAACAAAAGAAAAGAGGCACACACCTGCCTAATGTTCTCCACTTGTCTTTGCTGCATGCAACATGGAAAGGAAAACATTCCCCAGCATCCCTGTGGTAACAGTGCTGAAAGATACCAATGCACTCTCATCAAAATTCTTCTATGCTTTTCTCAAGTACAAAATAAACAAAACAATTCAGTTGTTATGCTGCCTACCTTTAACTGGGTATAGGAGCAATGTGTGGATAAAAGGTGTGTTTGATGCTAGCCCTTATCACCTTGAAGCAGGATTTTAACTTAAAGATAAAAATGTGTAACAGTGAATTCAAGAGTGGTTCATAAATCCCATTTTAAGGGATATATATGTATATTAACCCAACTCAGACTCACTCTTCAGGAGATTTCTTCTACCAAGTTGCATGCAAGCATTCATTTCAGCAGAACTATTTATTTAAGGTACTAGGCTTTTTTTGCATTTATAGTCCCATATTTCAGGGCCTTCAGGGAAATGAGTGGAGCTGCCTGTCTCATTTGCCCCTATTAACAGTACCTCCTGCCTGTTGCAAGTCCTAACTCACATTTGAAAGAGTTTGAGGCAGACAGATGAAGCAAATACTAGAACTGCAAAAAATTACTGAGTCAGTAGTGTGTCAAACGAAACACTGAGCACTCTTTGGCCTAAAAAGCAGTGATACATTTTCCAGGAAATATACTAAAGAGCTGAAGCTGAAATCTGGTCTGAAAATAGTCGTAAAGTGAGATATCAGCTGTACTAAGCACATGTTTTTACAACCGCATATATGGAAAACCCCATCAGTATGGAGATTGTCCATTTATACATATATTCCCTTTCTCATGCTACAGTCTCATTTCTAATGGGAATTTCCATTGCTTTTATAGTGCCTGAGTCTTATTAATTTAATTATAAATTTGGGAGTGCATGTCTTGTGTTGATCTTCAAGAAGCAAACACAATTTTTGTGAGAAGAAAGAAAGGAACATATATCTCTGATAAGTTATTACAGAAGTGGTCAGGTTAACACCACCAATATGCCAGTTTTGCACCGCTCAAACAGCAGTATTGGAACAGCATGCAGCAATTTTGGCACGCTTAATCCAGCACCACATATCATGTCCTACACAAGGAATAGGAGCAGGTGGCACAGAAGCCCCGCAGTGGGACACTGGAAGCATCGTTTGTCGTGCCTGTTTCTGGAAGACAGCCTGGTAAAGTTTTCTCATGCACTGCACTGCCTTTGAAGGCACTACAATGGTGCTGTGCATATACAAACACTGCAGGTGTTTCCACATGACTAGTGGGATTTGATTTGACAAATGCCATGGCTAAGGAGGTCTAAATATTTAACCAGAGCTTTGTCTCAGTCTTTCCTCTCCTGCCAGACTTGCTATTAATGTTTTCTTTGTTTTGGAAAGGACACAGTGGAAGAAGAGTGCCACTCCATACCTCAGGGCCACTGGTGACTGAAACATTTCTTACATCATTGGCAAAGGAGCCATCGGTGTTTTCTTCCTCAACATAAATTTTTTGTGGTGCGAGCCTACTGCTCCCCCTCACCTTCTGTGTCCTCTGGTTTTCTGCTGACAAAACCAGTGACATGACAGTTCTTAAATAAATCAGCCCCTGGTTGTGTTTTATGATGTCATGGTGAGCACAGGCCTGACCCCTAGTAATCAGCATCTCGGCACACCAGGAAGCTTCCTGCTCTCACCGCTCCAGCAGCCAAGCAAACTTGCCTACTCTGCAGAAATTATGTGAATTACCTCACCTCTGTGTATCGTAATAACCCTTACCACACATTATGCCAAATGTTCAGCACTGAGCTGCAAGGAGCCAAAATGCAGACAAACCCCCAATAATATCTAAAACAGAGTTCAAGCGAAGCTGGGTCCATGCCAGGCTGCGGAGATCGTTCTTCATGTCAGCCTCAGATCTGACTCTTGTGCATATGAACTAACGAAAGGGCAGGGAATAAAATAGCATTTGAGTTATTCTCACAGAGCAGGTACTTAATAATAGCCACATTTCAAGCATTTGAACATTATGCTTTTATTAAGCAAAAAACTACTCCCACCAAATATCCCTCAGTTGCCATAAAGGCTGTGAGCATGGTTTTATTTCAGCCCGTGAACAAAGCCATATGGATTTCATCTGAGGGATTTGGGGGTTTTGATTCTTATAAAAGTCATGATGTCAAACAAAACTTCAGATCAGTCCCAAAACATATGCAGTGTGACAGCCGACAATGGAAACTACACAATGCCGTTCTTCGGCCCGACAGCATCTTCAGGCTCGGCAAGGAATCAAGCACAAATGTGGATGGGCTTCAGCTTTACAAATCCAAACCAAAGTCTGACACTTGAATCATGCCATCCCCCAGCTAGGCATGCATTTTGATAAACATGTTTTTCATGGCCACAAGCCATTCTCAAACTTCTTAGATGATCCAGTATTTCGAAGGAACTGCAGTGCCATGCCCCTTGTCACACAGCCTTCCCTGCTTTTGAATATACCCCCATTCAGCTCCTCACACTGCTCTGTGCATTTTATAATGCCCATAGTTTTCACATGCTGCACAGTTCTAATGTTAGCAAACCCTCCTTGGAGGGTCTGGGCTCATACTCAGCATCTCCAGCACTTTCCAGTTACCTCCTTGATATTATTCCAGGAGGAAAAGAGGCCTGTTCCAAAAATACATGTCAGAATCTTCAAAAACCTCCTCAAGGAGGCCTCTTTAGCTGTGGCTAGAGCCAGTCAGAGGGGAACTGGTAAAGCAAAATAACAACATCAAAAGAGCTTTTAATCATAGCAAAATAACTATCTATTTCTGCATCTTGAGAGGTTGCTTAGAAATGTAGCAACACATTTAGGGTTATTATGCATTTAAAACAAAATTCAGGATTTGAAACAAGATCTAGATTTATTGGTTATGTGGTCTCCTGTTTAGCCCAAAAAAAAAGTCCTGTTTAATTTTAGTGCCAAAAAATTACTAAACCATTTATAACAGCTGGTCATACTACTGAACAAACCACTCAATTAATCAGCCAACTACCGTATGTTTGAAAGAGACAACGCAAGCTTCCATTCCTAATAAAGTGCAAAATATTGATTAGCTCCAGGACAACACATGAATAAATTACTCGTGCTCATAATTAGGCCTTGCAGTTTCCAAAAATTCTGGGTACTTTTCACACATCATTTATCAGTATTCTTTCTTTCATTTCTCTTTGCTTTTAGCCCTGGTTTTTTAGAATGATGGCCAAAATAAACAAAATATTTCCTTATAGTTCCCTCTCTCACTTCCTGCTCATGAAAGAATTTTCACTCATGGCCTCTAGCACTTCATGGAATCAAATTTCATCCAGAAATCTGCAGCTAGAATGCCGTATTTTAATTATGAGTATTATTACAATCTCCCTTTCACTCCCCCATCCCACATTCCTCCTTCTCTGTCTTAATGGCTGGTCCCTCCCAAACCAGCTGTTAGAGGCAAACCTACAAATTTACTGCCTGCTTCCTTACGGTAATGTCCTCTCTATGCTGCTTTATGACTGCTGGTCTCTCAAAAAAAAAAATAGAAAAAAATAAATTTAAAGCCTCTGAAATTTGTGGCATAGCTCTTCCATGTGGTCTATTTTTAGGTGCACCTTATAGGTTGTGAAAGGCTTCATCTATCCGCATGCTGAAGTGCCACAGCTTGTGGCAGTGGCTTCCCCCAGCACCACCAGCAAATTCAAGGGCTCAGGATGGATCTCTGTGCTTGCTGTGGGTTTAGCCAGGCTGCACCTTGGGATGCTGCAGCCACCAGAGAAGGTGACAAAGTGCACGTGGGTCCTCTGGGCACGGATTGTGTCACTAGTGCCAGTAGTAAAAAGGTAATTCTACAACTGATTTCCAGAAATACTAATGGTGGTTAAAGGAGATTTCTTGGTCAAATGCGAATTTCCCGGAAGATGAAAACGTTCGAAGGATTAGGGAGGGGGAATTCCTTCAGAGGACAGCAGAGTGCTGCTTCCAGAGGCATTGAAAACTAAGCTGCTGAAACTATCTGAGAACTGTCTTCAGATTGAACTTCTTGCCAAGGAAGGACTCAGATAACACTGTCTATATGAGAAAACATTCCGGGCAATATCCCATCACTTTTTATGTTTAAACCATAGATTTTATTTCTTCATAGTGCTGACAACAGATGTATTTTAGCTAACAAAACCATCCAGGATGGAACTGTAGGAGACCACAGGAATAACATTTATTCTAATTTCTAGTAGTGCATAGAAAAAGTCTATCTCTTGTGATTACTTGTCTGGGCTTTTTTGCCATAGCATGAGAGTGCATGTGAGCTGATATGTATGTTTATGCACATACACATATAACAGTAAATATATTTTTATATATGCCTTTGGAGGAGTCCATTCCAAAACAAATCTTTGAATGACAGTAACACAGTACTCACTTTCAGCTGCAGTTCATGAAGGACTCATCAGAATTGGATGCAGACTTTTTTTTTATCTGGCACTTTGTAAGTAAGACACATTAATTCAATTTCTTAGAAGACTCTAGAGATCTGGAACGAAAAAGTTGAATATTCTCAGTAATGCAAAGGGGTTTTTTTTAACCTGCCACAGTTATTTCAGAGTTAGTTTCCTATTCACCATATTCTTTACAAGAATGTCATAAGTTCTCATAACTTAAAGCATGGAGTTAGATTGAGGAAGGATGATAAAAATATTGGGCTCCCTGCAAAAAAAAGTTACATGAAATTTGCACCAAATACATTAAAAAAAAAAAGTAGTGATTTCTTTGCAGAGATTAATATAGGTACCTGACTCTCAGAATAATGTCCTGACCAAAACTCTTCAGTGTTGTGTTCTTTGCTTCAGCAGTTTCACATGCATTTTCACATGCATTTTACAAACTATTAATCCTAGCACCTAGAATTATTTTAAGAATATTATAGTATTGCATTAATTGGACAGAAGGGACAGAGACAGAAGAAAGAAAAGTACATATATTTAATAGTGTTTTAATTCAGGTGTTTGAATTTTTCAGTGTCTAGACAGTGGCAAGGTTGGGGGGGAGGGCAGGGAAGAAAAAGTATAGAAAGTATTCATTTAGCTCTGGGGGAATTCTAGTTGCATTTCATTTTCTGCATGCTCTCAAAGAAAATTCTTCTCTGTAAATATCTGTAGAATATATATCTTGGGCCAGTAGCAGAAGTTGGCTTAATAAATAAATTGAATTGAATGCGTAGGAAGCAGAGAAGCAGATACACTTTATAAACACATAAATCATCCAGTTAACAAGTAAAATGGAGTTATGATCAATCACAAACCTTGGATAAGCAAATTCAGAGTAGCAAGTACAAACTCTGTATGAGCTGTTCCCAGATCAAATATGTTTGCAAACTTCACAGACTCAAGAATTACGAATGTCAAAAGCAGGATTATAAAGAAACTGTTCAAGAGCCAAGAAAAGGGGCTTATTGAATAAACAGTTTGCAGTGATTATTATGACCAGATTTAGCCTAAAATATGCTGTATGATGGTGATTGTCCTTTCAAGAGTGAGTTAGGTTGCTGGATTTTCTTAAATTGCCTGGTACTGAACAAATGGGCACACTTTTGAGCACAAAATCTCTTCTTGGAGTTTAAAAAAGAAAGAAAAAAAAGTCAGGTTAAATACAGCTTGGAAATAATTGCAGATTTAAGAAGCTTTTCTTTTTCCCACCTACACACCGACTATTTTTCCCTACTGAGGCTGACCAGTCCTGTGTGTGTGCTCAGCCCATCACAGAACTACAACAAAGGCTACTACTGATTTAAGGGCAGAGATGGCGAGAGACCAGCTCTGCATTTTAAAAGTCTGGAAAGATTTTCCATGAGCAACTGTCCTTGAAGGTTTCAGTTTGAGTAATTTTGTTCCCTGGAAGTGTCCAAAGCCAGGTTGAATGGACCTTTTAGCAACCTGCTGTAGTGGAAGCTGTCCCAGCCCATGGCAGGGAGGCTGGAACTGGATCTTTAAAATCCCTTCCAAACCAAACCATTCTATGATTCTATGATGAATTTACTTCAGCCCAGAAAGCCAAAGCACTATCCAGCCTGGCCAAGTAAATCCATGTCACCTAAGAAAATCTTGAATCAATCTTGATCAAAGGCCATACAATTACCAAGTAAAACTGAAAAATAAATTATGGGATGAGATTAATATCTCTGTTGGTGAAAAGCAATGGAATTGGCCCTACCTGATGGCTATGTGGAATCGAGTCACAGAATACCCTGAGTTGGAAGGGACCCACAAGTATTGTTGGGTCCAGCTCCTGGCTCTGCACAGGACAATTGCAAGAACCACAACATGTGCCTGGGAGTGTTGTCCAAATTCTTCTTGAGCTCTGGCAGGCGTGATGCTGTGACCACTTTCCTGGGGAGCTGTTCCAGCACCCAAACACCCTCTGAGTGAAGAACCTTTCCCTGATGTTCAACCTAAACCTCTCCTGACAGCTTCAGGCCATTCCCTCAGGTCCTGTCACTGGGCACTATAGAGAAGAGATCAGTACCTGCCCCTCCTTTTCCTCTCATGAGGAAGTTGTAATTGCAGTGAAGTGTCCCCTCAGTCTCCTCCAGGCTGAACAGACCAAGTGGCCTCAGCCACTCCTCATACAGCTTCCCCTCAAGGCCCTTCACCATCTTCATTGCCCTCCTTTGGATGTACTTTAATAGATTTATATCCTTTTTATATTGTGGCACCCAGAGCTGCCCCCAGCACTCGAGGTGAGGCTGCCTCAGCTCAGAGCAGAGCAGGACAATCCCTTCCCTTACCCGGCTGGCCATGCTGTGCCTGATGACCCAGGACAGGGTTGGCCCTCCTGGCTGCCAGGGCAAACTGCAATTTTCATCTGAAACAAAGTCAAACCTGGAATGGAGGTTCCATAGCAGAAGATCACAACACCCTAGCTGCATTAGATTAGAGTTTATTTTCTCCTGTGGTAATTTCTCCAACACTATTTTAGCAAGGCTGATAAAATCAATAGCTACTTCTTCACCATATGTAGATACAGTGCTGAATTAAAAGAGACAATTGTTTTTAAAGGTGGTGCCCCTAGATATTCTCATTATCTTTCATATTTCACAAGACCATATATTCCCATCCCTCATCTTTTAATTTTGATTTTTTTTCTCCATTACTGCACCACCTATTGTTCACTGCTTTCCCTTCCTATGGGTTGATCTAACAAGTGCTTTTCAAATAAAGAATTCCTTTGGCTTCAATAGGAATTCTCTTCTAAGTAAGGTTATTTATTATTGGGCCCTAAGCTGCACATTTTTTGAAGAAGGAAATCCTCTTTATCTGTTTAGTAAAAGATGATAAATAATAGACTGGAGGGAGACAACACTCACAAGAAGTAGATGGCTTAACGAAACATGCATCTGGCATACATATAGATTCTTTTAGACTCCACTGTTTTTCCCTGGTTTTTCCAGGGAGGGGAGGAAGAATGAAGCTTCAGAGGTGGGAAAGTTATAAATGAAAGATACTTCTTAAAGAAGAATTTTTCCCCTCTAGATTTCTTTCCCTTGTCAGTAGGATGATGTTTTTAAGACACATTTTTTTTAACAATATGACCATGCTGAACCATTCCCTGTTGGGTGGGTTTTTTTAATGGCATAACATAAATAGCCTCAATGTAGAGAGCCTGAGGACAGGCTCTACAGATGATTTCTTGACTTCCTCCAGCAGCCCCAGCTGGCAGGAGAGGTCTTCCAAAGGTTCCTCCTGTGCCACCAGCCTTGCCAGCCACGAGAGCCACTGCCAACACTGAAAATGTACAAACACATGGATAATGATCCTGGCAGAGACTCCATTCCAGGGCCTTGAATGCCAGCTCTTCTCACATTTAACCTCTTCTTTGCCATGACAAGGGTTATAACTTTAAGGGTAAAGGCTGAAGTTTTCGGTTTGGGTTTTTTGGGTGGGGAAGGGTTGTTGGGATTTTTATTTTCTTTGGAGTTGCCAAACTGGGGCTCTTGGGAAAGGCTGTGAGGCTCAGATAAATCCACATGTCTCTAAATTATACGGCAGTGGGGCAACATAGTACAGGTGGGGTCCCTTATGCCATTCTACAGTGTTTGTGCTGAGACACTGTCACCCCATTACAGCTCTGCCACGAGCCTGGGAACAAACAGGGAAGGAATGAGAGGCAGCAACACGAGCCCCTTCCCGGTGCTCCTGTGGTGTGTGCAGCATCGCCAAACCAGGAACTGCTCCAGTGAAGGGGTAATTTGTCTTGTTTTATTCAATTAAGCTTATTTGCATATCTGAGGTCAATCTTTTTTCCTGTTATTCTAGCAGCAAATGCACACCAAGATATATGCTGATACACTGAGTGGAAAATCACATGTTTGTGTATGCCCGTCACTGAAGTCAATCACAATAACAGATATGACAAATTATGTGATTCCTTCTCAAAATTGAATCCTGTGATGTTTATGCAGAGCATAAGGATACTTATGCCTTTAATGCAACAAGCCTGTTTTTATTTACACAGATGAGTGAAACATTGCCCTGGCATTACACAGAGTAAAGTGTGCAAATTCTAAACCCTTCCATAGTCCCTGGATATAAGAGTGCATTCATATGTTTGTGTTTAACATGAACAAATTTATGATCTGATGTGGATTCCTCTGAGTACAGATGTATTCCAACTATTTGCTGAACCCTAATTTTGAAAGAACAAATGTGAGTGCTCTGGAAGGAAAAAAAAGTTATTTTCTATTTATCTTAAAGGGTTTCAGTGCAGTGCAGGCTCTTTTTTAATAAGAGGTGGTTTGAGGTTTGTCTGTGACAGTTTAAAGGATACAGGTAGTGAGAATCAGCATATTAGTAGAACATCAAAACTTAGAAAGTAAATCAAACACCTTCAGATCTATTTGTGTATTTTTGCAGATAGTCCACATTTTATCGACACTGCAAACACAAACATACACAAATTCTGTTGACACTGCCAAGAGTGGTATAAAGTAATCTGCATAAATCCACAGCATTTCCCACAAAATCATTCAGACAAAAATGGCAGGTTTTGTGATTAGGGCTTCTGTAGGAAAGCAGAGAGGAAGAAAAGAAAAGTGAATACATCCCCTGCATGTAGCCATGCATCTTTCTGGTGGAGTTTCCCTATACAGGAAGGAGTCCCTCCAGATATTAATTCAGCTTTTATTCTTCAGTGCATATAGATGCCCGGTGCCCAAGGGCTGTGCTCACAGCCCCTTTTAGCTAGATTCTTTCCCTTGATGTTGCATACAGGGAGACAAAGGGCACTGCTGCTTTTCCAGTGCCTCGAGTCAGTCTTACAGCATTTCTGTGCTGATAGTGTGGCTTAGAGGGCTCACTGCAGATCCCAGAGCACACATTCCACTGTGCCAGTTGTGGTTCAGGTTAGAGATAACTACATTAGAATAGAAAATATTTTAGGCTCAGGATCAAAGTTTACATCTGGGGCCAAATCAAGGGAAAAGTCTGATGTTTCAGTAATCACGAGAAAAGTCCTAATCATACTGATATGCTCTCAGTTTCCACAGGGCCAGTAATCTCTCAGATCAATCTGATTTGCCTGAAACTTTTGCCATCTTGAAAAGTGGGAAATGGAGAAAGGCAGCTATTTGCATAGTTTTAAATCTGCTCTGGAACAAGACCCATTGGAGCAGAATTGGAAAAAAATATTTACTCCAAACATTTCTTTAAATCTAATGGGGATTGTATTACTGGGTTTATTTCGTCCTATTTCACATGCATACAAATACATATTTTTCAATAATCAGCCATCTGCATCAAACTTACATGTCCCAGTGCTGTTTCCTTTGATATAGTTGGCCAAATTCCCACTGATTCCAGTTGGAGGGGAGTCAGGACTAATGTGCATTTCCAAAAACATGCAAACCCATATTCTGGCTGGCAATTATTTAAAGAGCTATGGAGCTTTTAGCAATTCAAAACATATAAAGTGTCTTTGATATGACTTAATTTGCTTGCATGTCAGAAAGAAAATATAAGTGATATTGTGTGCCTTCCTGAAAAACCCTTTTGATGGAAACATTCTTTCCTTGGGCAACCTTTCTTTGTGTGCAAGCCAGCAACTTCCTCCTAAAGTTTTGTCTTGGAAGCAAACACCTCAAGTCAACTTATAGAACCAAACCTAACTGGATGTTTTGCTGTCCCTGATTGTCCCCTCACTGAATCTATAGGGGACACTGGTTTCAGGGAGCCAGCCTATCACCAGCAATTGTGGACTTTACCACCTAAGAAAGAAAGGTAAATGCTGCCTTCAACAAAGCCAAGGTGGTGTTTTTTGCAGGTGGAGCAATAGGAGGGCTGAGATCACCTGGTGAAGCATTGAGTGGCCTTACCACCAGGTCTTTGAAACACAGAAAAGGTCACTTTGCAAGAGAAGTCCCACACTATCACTCTAGCAGCAGGTACCTGGACCAGACACAGTTCAGCCCAACATGCAGTAAAGCAAAAAGTGCTAAAGATGTGCACTCCTCTGCTTGCCTGAGGCAGAAACCCGGAACAGCTGCTAACCACTGCCTCCCTTCAATGGAAAATACAACTGCTGGACATTGCTTGAATGGTGACCAAGAGGAAGGACAACTAGAACATTGGTGTGGCAAGGATGGCTGAGACTGATGACAGCCCTGTCAATTTAAAATGTAAGGTGTACACAGGCAAGGGAAAAAAGAAAAACAGCTACCTGAAGGCAATGGTGAGTTTTGCTAGAGATTTTTAGGCCGTGTGCCTAATTCCCATGGAGAGTAATGAGAGATAATAACCAAAGTATAGGTGTGCATTTATTGCTTACGAAGAAAAGAGTTTGATCCTGGTTTAAAGGTGAAGCACATCATCTGGAAGACAGGGCTCTTATTTTTAGAGGTAACATACTTTGTGTTTCTGGCAGCGGATGGAATTTTTTGAGCTCCTTTGTGTTTCAACTTTTTAACTTCAATTCACTTTGCTAGTCTCTGAACACAGCATTTATAGTTACCACAAAATCTCAAATTACCTACAGCTTTGATACATATGTTACCAGATAAATCACTGCAAATACATATATATGTATTTGTGTATTACTCTTCCCTAAGGAAATGAGCCTGTGCAATCATACACTTTATCTCTATCTAGCTTTGGAAATCTTTCCCAAATGTCAGCCACATTTGACAAAGGATTACAGGTCAGAGAGATAACCAAATTCCTAGAAATGCAGTGATAATCAGTAGCTAGGTCAGTGCAACAGCTGAGACAGGAGGGCAGGTAGAGTTGTGCAATCAAACCCTCTGCGCAGCAGCAGGCATCTGGCCAAAGACTGTGCACAAACTCAACATTTGGGGGTCTGAGTAGCTCCTAATAGTTGTATCTTCCTCACTAAGTGTCAGGAGTTTTTACAATGCAAGAAATTCAATGGACAGAAGGAAATAAATCTGAAGGCAGCTGTGCCTCACTTGACCTGTTCTTTGCAGAGCAGCTTACTCAGGAAATGTTAATTTCTTCACACTGGAGCAGTGTTAGTGCATGGGAGAACTAATTTTAATTTTGAATCTTCCTTTTTCACTGTTCTGCCTGTGCCATATCACATGCCAGAGAAAGTAATTTGATACATGCTAAAAATTTGTATTAAGTTTCATACATGACAGACCTTTTCTTGGCAGAGTAAGCCATTTAATGCCTGGTTTGAAGGGAGGATTAAATTCTAAGGTATCATGTTCTCCACAGAATACCCTGTCTGTAATTGCATTTGAAAAAACCCTGAATTCAGAAAATAATTAAAATAGGTGATCATCTTTCCTGATCCTTCAGGTTTATGTCAAAGGTTAACAGTGTGGCCCTATAATGGGTTTGACCCTAATTAATTAGCCCAGGCAAATCACTTGTGTACCAGCATAAATTGTATACATACTTAAAAAATACCAATAGCAAATCCTCATGGAGTTACTTTACCCTTGATTTCCCAGGCAAAGATTCCTAAACACCCATTTTTGCTTAACATAACAAAATGGTGGCTCTAGACCTTGTCCCAAAATTTACAGCATCACCATTTAATTACCAGATATATTTTTCTATACTGAAAGATGAAATAGAAGAAATCTTTCCATGTCTGACTTTTTTCTAAGATGTAAGAAGGTGGATTTAAGAGGCTCTCTACATTTTATTACACCACAGTCATGACAAACAGCACAGAGGGATTGTTACTGGGTCATCAAGTTTTCCTTAAGAACTGGAAAAAGTAATTGCAAAGAAATTTCTATATTTGTCCACAAAATAATATTATATAAGCTTTTCAGTAAGAATATGGAAAAGGAACATTTCTAAGGTCGGGCATGACATTAAGGAAGCAAGACATTCTGTTGGGAAATGTGTGGAAAGCTTCATTTTAACTTCACCTGGAGCCAGTTTTGGCTAAAGGAAAATTTATAAGGTATCATTAAAATTCCATTTTTCAACCACCAGCATGTTCTCCTCCTAGAAAAGTAAGTCTTCCAAACATAGACATAGTAAGGAATAAACATAAATATACTAATAAACGCTTCACTGGGGTTCCACAACACACATCTGTGTAAATTACAGAGTTTTACTCAAGAATTTTCAGACTTAATAAATCTTTCCTCAAAGTATCCTTGAGAAACCATTAGCTGGAATGCAGGTTACAGCTCTTGAGTTTTGAGATAATGTCCATCTTTCCTAGTGTAGTCTTTCCTGTCTACATTACAGTCACAGAGTGGGTTCTCCAAGCAGACGACATTTCCTGTTATTTCAGATGGATTCTGGTGCTTTGACTCCTAAATTAAAAGAAATGCTTTTTACATTTGTTGGAAGAAATGCAAATCTTCTGCACAGTGAAATTCCAAATGGAGTAAGAAAGTGCATTTAACACTACCCCTGTTTTCCTGGATTGGGACATTAGTTTTTAACAAAGAAAATAAATTCATTTTCAATCTCTCTGAAGAATAATCCAAAATTCGTTGTAATTAGCTTAACTCCTTTCAGTGACTTTACTAGGCCTGGACCTGCCTTTATCCTTGTGATGACAAAAAAGAATACCCACCTTCTTTTCAGTTTCTCAAGGAGTAAAAAGGAGCTGATTTATGCTATGTAAATTGTCTAATACGACTGCTACATATATTTTGTTGCTCATGAGTGTTCTGTAGTTGAATAAATTACATAGTGTAATAAGTGAAAGAAGAGCAGTGTATCCTATTTTGAAAGGGAGGGTTTGTAGTTTTGTTGGACAAAATAACTCTCATATATCTCGTAGGGGGGAAATGTTAAATCTACTTGATCCAGTGCATTATGCAAATTCAGTAAACCTTTGAAGCTTTCAGGCAGCTCACCCAGTTTTTCCCAACATTCCTGTATGAGGATTCAGCATCCTAGGTCTTTGAAACCACTTCTATGAGACGCAGTGTATGAAACTTTTAAAAGATTATTTGTGGAAAAATGGCTTCTTTGTCATTCAAGATGTGTTTTTAGGCCTATAATTTCCTTCAAGTGAGCACAATTCCACTAACAGCAGTATATTATTTTGACAGTAAGTCAGTTGGCATAAGACTTCATTGTGTATGCCTTTTGTTTATATAATCCTTCCTAACAGTAACAAGGTGTTTACTGTTCAGCAAACACATTTTATTTTAACTGCCAACAGTAAAACTGTCTGATAAATTTTGATTTAGCTAAAGAAAGCAAGTTCTCATTTAGCCCAAATAAATCCATGGTGCTATAGACAGCTGTTTGGAGTACATAATCCCCCAAGCTCTTATAGCGAGGCAGCCCTTGCTGTTGAATGAGCGAGGGAGAGCAGGCTCAGCTGTTCAGGATGTGCTCCATTAGGGCTGTAATCTATAGCACCATCCTGCCATATTGTGAGAGCATTACTCACACTCAGCAGCACTGCAGCCAATACTGCTCTGACAGATGCTCTGCAGACTGACAGCTGACACCCTAAGCTCAGCCTATAGATTTTTCACTAAACACATCCTGCAGCCCGGATCGATGTGGTCTGGCTGTCTGCTTCCCCCCGCTCTCCTACAAAGAGATCAACACCTAATACCATTTCTGTGAGATTCTCAGCGAGTTAACTGTCTCCAAGTGGAAAAAGTTCAGATTTCAGAGAAACAATGAACACAGACGCCTCTCAAAATAACAGCATTTTGCTGCTTGAGAGAAAGAAGGATTCATAAGCCCAAAGGCATTTGTCTTTCATTTTATGGTTGACTTTATCATGGAGAAATTTGCCAAAGAAATGTGATTTTTAAGGTTGATATTATAAAAATTTTTGAGAACAGCGGGGGAGAAATAGCTGATCTGTCCCATGGAGTCCAAAAAACTTGTCTGTAGCAAACACAAAGCAAAATAGACTCCAGTATTTGCTTCCTGCCAAAATTAGAATATATGGCAAGAGCATGGACACAGGGAGAGATCAGGATGTGCATAATAAGCCAATGCTGCACTTACATGTTCAAGAAAAAGCAACAGAACAAATAATTTTGCTGTAACGACTATAGCAAACTTCTAACCTTAACCTCAAAGCACTGGTAAAGTAGTTTACTTTTCCCCCTGCTTTTTTCTCTTTTATGACTACTTCATTAGCACTGCTTCTGCTTCCACCAAAGTCACCAGAAGAACTCCTGTGATTCACTGAGAACAGGAGCAGTTGTGGTTTGGAAAGCACTTTCCAGAATGATAATTAGTTTAAAGCCTAAATGCAATCAATTACCTGCACTGAACATAAGGAATAAGCGCAGAAAATAATGCAAGTTGGTTTTAAAGTTTATCAAGGGAGGTTTAACTATAATTTCTGTTCTGGAATTTGGGGACATTTGGGTTCTGTTTTGTTCTCTGCCGTTATTTGTGCCACCTCAAAGAGTCTATATGCCAATATTCTAATCTCACATCAGATCTGGGAGTTTGTGGAAGGGCAACTAGCTCTGCTTCTGATTTTCATCCTGCCACAGCACATGTTGCATGGAAAGACAAACAGATGTCTGTGCCTTCTTGCAGGAAGATTACTAGAGTAGGGTTAATTGCAAAGAACTGAAATTCCTCTTTCTGGCCAAGCAGTTTCATGTTTTGAAAGCACATCTTGTGGCCACTTTTCGACTTTCAGTGTATTGTTCCACTCCTTGTTGTGTTGGACTTTGTCTTTAAACTCACAGTGCCTTAGAGTTCTGCAAATATCTATGTAAAAGGTAAATTGTTATGTGATTATGTGATAATTTAATGAAGCCTACTCTTTAAATTGTGGTGGTTTGCCACTGTCTGGACACCAGGTGCCTGCCAAGCTGCTCTGTCACTCCTCCTAAGTCCTATTATTTATTATTTAATAAATAAAACCATACATTAAGCAGTGCATACTCAGAAGAGAAAGTATTTATAGATAATTACCAAATCATTGCACTCCTGAAGAGATCAATAAACATTAGTTCAATGTATTCAATGGTTTAGAGAGATCTTGGTCAGAAAGGAATGCCTTTGCTTCAAATAAACTAGTACAGCTCTAGTTAGGCAAAGCCATTAAATTGAGCTGCCTTATGTAAGAAATTATTAAAATCTCATCTGTGTAGATAGTTGCTAGCAAAAGATGGTGCAACTCCAAAGGAAAAATTGGCAAGGAGCAAATTTCACCTTCTAGGAGGTACGGATGAAGATGGCCCATAACCAGATTGCCCAAGCCATGTATCTCATCAAAAAACCATCCCAACATCTTAGAGACAGTTCCTCATTTTATCTGGTCCTTTCAGGATCAGAAGAAGCTGGTTTTATAGGGTGTTGCTTCCCCTTCAAAGACTTTTGTAATTGTTACTGGAGAGCAATTACATTTTTGACAGTTAGCATCACCTTCAGTGATCATTCTCCTGCTGACACTGGTGTTAGCACACAAGCACAAACTCCTGTCCATAAATGGCTTAATTCTTGCAGATAGGCTGCAGATAGCCTGCTGTACCAAATAGGGAAGATGGAAATGTTTGAAGTAGACTTACTGAGGCTCTAAAATTAGTTTTGCCTTGAGAAACACTGTGCCCATGAATCTGTTTAGATACAGGTTCGTGTTGGCTGCCTCCTAGTCATAAACACATTTGAGAAAAATTCAGGGCAATTTTTTTTCTCGTTCCCCAGTAACCTAAAAGTAATAACGTTCCAATTTTTAATGCAGCTTCTAGATAAGGATTTTCCCAATGACAATGCCACCTTACAAAGGGTGAAATAATGATGTTAAGTAGCTAAATCTTTGGAGTTGGCTTTGGCAATCTTAACACCACTGAAGCAACGGTTCATGTTGATTTTGGGAAGAAGGGAATACATTGGGAACACTCGAGTCAGACTGACCTTGGCCAGACACGACAGCCTGTGCAATAGGGCTTTGTATGTTCCTCTCTTTCTGCAGATCTTGCATGAAATGTTCACACCTGCATGCAGCATGTCTGCAGCAAAAGCAAGAAAATCCTCAGCTTACTGATGTTTTCAAGCATACAGAATAAGTAAGGCTGAAATTGAACTATATGTCTGAAGGACTGGCACCAGCCTTTAGGAAAGCTTAGATACTTCAATTCTACTTTTGGGAGGCCAAAATATTATGAAAACTTTGGCTGATGGTGTGTTGGAGGGTGATTTTTATTCTACTGTAGTAAAATGCACAATCATTACCACCTAAGAATAGAAAAACTTGTCTCTGAATAGCTCATTTGAGGATTATTTTCTCTCAGACTTTGGAAATCCCCAAGAAAGAGGGACTTCCCTCTTACTTAGAAATTTCTTAGAAGAATCTTTATAGCCTTCTCTGTAACCATCTATCAGTACCATTATATTAAAAGCTGTTAAGAGCAGCTCACATAACTAAATAAAGCCTATGGAAATTGTGGGAGAGAAACAACAGAAAAGATAGCCTGCATGACTAAAATAATTTAATTCTCTTAGAGAGGAATCTGGGCATATCTGCTTTATGTGTGCACTGCAAACACTATATTAACTCTGGCAGTAGAAGTACATCAAACAAGAACCAGATACATCACAGAATACTGTTCAGATTTTATATTAAATCTTGCAACAGGCTTTACATTATTGTTGTTTCAAAATCTCAGTGAGTTTTCTGGTCCTTGTCTTCAAGACTGTGCAGATGTGATTAACAGCTCTGCATACTCAGGGAGCATGCAGATAAAACTTAGTTCTGCAATACTTTCAGGTCTGCCCATCAGCTTCCAGTTCCAGGTAGTAATCTCTGATACACACTCGCTGTCATTATTAGAGGCAGCATGTATTGATTCTTTGAAAAGCATTAGGAGTGGAAGAGCAGCCATGCCAAACACCAAGATGTTCAGCATTTTGCAATCAAGTACATTTAAATATTTTGACATTATGGGGTGGTTTCTTCAGTTTCTTCAGGAAATTGTTTCATCACCCAGAACAACAAAGCATGGGTAGATTTTAACCTGAAACTTTGCATAGGATTTTCCTGTTGAAATTGTTTCATCGTCACAGAGTAGCCAGTCAATAGCTTCCCTTTAATGCAATTTAGGAACTGCAGCAAAGACTGGAAAAATGACAGCCAAGTGTGTGTTCCACTTATTCTGTTGCCAGGGCTTTGGCTTCAGAGCTTTCACTGTGAACTTCACATGTAGTCTCTCAGGGACCTGTAGATGGTACAAGAAAATGTTATTTCACATCAAAAGCTACTGTACTTGTATTTTATGTCTCTTGCATATACACATGCATGGAGAGTCATAAACCCAATTAGACCAAAGAGGGCATATGCACATTCTTAGAGAGAGAAAGCTCAGTCCTGACAGTGTTATATGTTTTGACTTCAACTGTGTATATATTTATACAGGCATGTGCATGTGTGTTGTGTCATCATATGGTATCACTGAATTCAGGACAGCTGTGGCTATAAGCTTATCCTTTCTGCATATTTATGTGACAGAAATGTGGAAGCTTTCCTCTGATTAAACAGAAGTTTCACAATAATCTTCATTTCTCTCCCACCCAGAGAGAAATGTTTTCTGCATTTCATGATCAGTACTTCAACATTCACAACTGGATCATCTCTCCCTCTTTATAGGCTGGGATTTTTGAGCCCTGTTTGGAGTATAGTGCATGCATCCATTTCTCCTGTACATGCCCAAGAAAGGATGAGCCACAATCTTTCCTGAGCTTGTATGCACTCCCCTGAGAACAGAAAGTCCTTGCAGTTTTCTAGGGGTTTTTTTTAACCCCTTTAATCAGAAGCTGTTGATCAAAACCTTTTCTTCACTTAAAGTTCTGCACTGTAACAGATGCTAAGAAATTTCAGACACACAAGTCTGTTTCTAGGAGAATGAATTTTCAGATGAAATCACCTCCAAAACCCAGGGAAGTCTTGTGACTACTCTGACTGGGAACACTTTTTGTCTGGTACAAAGTACCCATCTTCACATTGTCACAAAGCAGGAGAGCTCAGTGTGCTCAGTATGCTTTTTTGGGGATTTTTTGGGTTTTTTTTTTCTTCTTAAAGTAAATGAAAACACTTCTAGAAGGCAACTGGGCCAAATTCTCTGCAGTGGAAGAAAGGGGTCTACTCTGTAGACCTGAGGGTGCAGATTTGCATCTGCAGTGGTAAAAAATGTGGCTGAATATTTTCCTGATCTCATTTTTTATATGTGTTTATTAGATTTCATTTTACCAGCAAATTCATGCAAGTATGATTTATATGTAATAATCCCCATATTTTTTTAATTACCTTGCCATAAAACCTGAATAACTCCCCCTACTTTGATCTCCAACACATTCTGGAGAATACTGCACCAGGCATGCCTAAATCAGTTAAGCCATGCACAGAACTGTTCCTGCAGGGAAGCTTTCCCACATCAGAAGATTGTGTAATAAAACTTAACACAGCTCATTAATTTTCTCTCTTAACCAATGCATCTGACAAGAAGTGACTTTGAAAACCTAAAGGAGTGACACAACTCTTATGCTTTGCGTGAAACATCTGTTTCCAGCTCCTTTGCTATTAAATTGACATCTTTTTATTTGAAAAGTTCCTTTTATTTCCCAACTTCCTGCAATTGGTAATGTATATATCCCAAAGAGCTTAAATTCACAGCTTTTAAAACTTGATTAACTAAATGCTGGGTTAGTCCTGTCCCAGAGGAAAAATGCCTCTTGCGCAGACAGATTAAGTGGTACAGCTATGCTTTTTAATCAATTATTAAGAATTTGTTTATTCAGGCAATGTCAGACTTCATAAAGCATCAAAACAGACTTCAAATCCCAAAATAATGTAAACACCAGTGTGATTGCATATGAAAAATATTAGCGTTCTTGGATCTGGAAAATCGATAGAAGGTGAGCATGTCATACTGGCTCTCTCACCCGTGAAGGCCACAGACAATATCAGGTTTCCAGCTATGAAGACCCACAATGCTACTTGCAAAAGCAGAAGCTGCAGAAGTCTTGCATGAGGAGTAAAGATGGTTTTCAGCAGAAGCAAAACACCTTCATGACCCTGACTTTTCCTTTAAATTCCCATCACTTACCCCCATATTCCGATTAAATTGCTCTCTTAGATTTGCTCCCTTAGTTCCCAGTAAACTGGGGAAAAGACAAAAATAAGTATCATGGCAAACTTTTTCAAGATCATTTCATGTTATGTGCAGATATCATGCACAGTTAAATTCTAGAGGCTGATTCAATTCCAGTCTGATGGACAAGATGAATGCATTTAATTGCACACTGTGTTTGTATGGGAGCTAAGTGGTAACTCTGGTAAACCAGCTACGCCTACCAACTAATGCAATTTTAAGACCTTTGGACTTGTTTATACACCCCTCCACCTTCAAAAAGCTTTACTTTTCAGCATACTTTAGCAAGGAAGACTTAGCAGTGAAAAACTGTAATAAAATGTTTGAGAATCTTTAATTTTAGAAAATTAGAGGAAAAAACACATCCATTTTTCATATTACGAGTTCCTCCTGGTGTCTTGATTGCTCCGAAAAGATGATTTTTTTTTTCTAAGTGATCCAGAGGTTGCCAGCGAAGAGCCAATCCTGGAAGTCACGTAATCTTCAGACATAATTTTACATTAGATTAATTGGGCAGCACCCCAAAATCACACTTGGCTTGATGGAGCTATGTAAGTGTACAAAGTGCACACAGGAGCCTTTGCTGGATGGGGATCTAAAATAGAATCAACAGGGGAACAGCTTGTTTACTAAGAGGGAGCTTTCCCTCCTCTTCCTTTTTTTCCAGGCTATGTCATCCATCAGCTTTACGTGGAGTTTGAATCTGAGCTCGATGCTCGGCTGCTGCCTGTGAGCCTGGAGGTTGCTCGCTCTCACAGTTCAGTTTCTAGGGAAAAACAAGTTTTGCCAGATCTGTTCTGAACCCCTGTCAGTCCCAAGTGTGGGCCTTCTGCTTACACACACTGCACAGAGTAGGTTAGCAGGGCTCTTCACTGCTCTTACACACTGGTGTAAGTAGTGCCCGCTATCAAATAAAGCGTGAAGCTTCTGCCAGACTGACAACTAATGCTGTCATTTTACAGTCCCAGTTAAATAAAATGCACAGCCAGAAAAACAAAAAGAAGGAGAGGGAGGAAAAATATGTCCCTTCTAACATTACTAAGCTATGCAGTAAGTGGGAAAACAAGGCAGTAGGAGTCCAAGATGAACATAGTACACATAATTTATAGCATCAGAGGAACTGAGCAAACAGAGTGAGCCAGAGATTTTTGCCATGTATGGGGAAGACTGCACTCTTTAACCCATGCAATTTATTTATTTTCAAAAACAAGAAGGTGGCTGAAAGGTACATTATAATATGAGTCAATACTGATATTTGCACTTTGGTACCAGTTTGGTGCATCAGTGGCACGTTTTAAAGCATGGCTTAAACAGACGTGCAGGTATAAACTTGCATCTGGCAGGAGGGAGTGGGCCACCTGCTCTCTCCCAGCCTGCTTTGCTCTGATAATTCTTCTTACCAAAGCTCAGAGTATTTTCCTTTTATTTTCACATATGAGTGATAGCCAACTCTGCTAATCCTAGATATTTCATACCAAAATCTTAACAAGGTGGAACCTGAGAGTGACTCACCTGAGGAGCTGAGGAGTTGAAGAGCAGGTCTGGACTGCCATGCAGACACATCCCAGGACATCTGGGTGGTATGAGCATCAGCAGCTGTAGCCACTTGTTCTATCCCACAGAGAAGCTTCAGGTTGCCCAGAAGTATCCAAACTAGCCAAACACAGTACAAAGACATAATTTACATACTTTGGGAGTCCCATTTTAGCTGATTAAACACTTCAAGAATGCTACAGATCAGCCATTTTCACCCTGTGAAGTAGGTGATTAACATGGCTGTATTATGAGTGCAGAAATAAATTACTTACCCATGTTCACATAGGAAGACCATAACCAAACTGGTAATTAGATCCAGATTTTCTGCCTCCCACTCTGCTGCACGACAGAATTGTGACATATTTCCACAATCTGTGCACTAGAGGACAGGGGAAAGAGACAGGGAGAATTCATAATGGACAGAAAATCACCAGATAGTGTATGGCAATACAAATGTCTCTTCTTCTGTGGTGGTTTAGTGTTTGCAAATATTAAGGGAAATAAAGGAACTGTCCAAACATTCCAGGAATAATTTCCATTTAGGAGGTCTGAGGAAAGAGGTTCATAATACAGATGAAATCTTTAATTCTTTACCCTATTTTTCCTACTATATAAAAAAAATAGAAATTGCAATTCTGAGAACCAGAGGGAAGAAGGAAGTAAAGACAAACTGAATCATGTTTAATAAAAAGGTTTATAGCCATTCCTAGCAGGATTCTATCCAGCTGGCACATCACACTCCTATCAGAAGCTGCGCTTAGTGAATTAGATGGTGTGTTATTGCTCCAGCAATGTCACCTGCAGACCTATTTAACATCAATGTAGGAACTCCATTTTTTCCCTAGTAAATCTAGGCTATCAGAAAGTATTGTGTAATGATTAAATTTAGTTTCACATGTCCTGCTTCTACCTGATATTCCAGCCTGAACTAGACCCAGCCTGGTCATTCATAACAGAAGAAAGTAGAATTATCAAAGTAAGGATAAAAGTAGAAGTATCCAAGTGACATGACTGATGCTGAGGAGAATAAAAGATAGAGAACAGCACTGGAGAAATTGGCACCATGCAAAAATACGGCCGAAAATTTATGCCCAACTTTTTCTTTTCTCTTCATTAACATATCAAACATAATTCTGTAGCATGTAGAACTGGGTGCAAGCCCTGTGCAAGAGCTCAGAGAAAAGAAATTCATGCCCCAGTCTCCTTTGTACCATGTCTTTGCATTTCTCTCACCACTACCCATTTTCTTTCTGTCCTGTTTCATCATTTTTCTCCTCCACTAGAGCAGAACTTCAAAACATTAAATAATGTGTTCTTTTAGTGTATTTTAAAGCCCCACAGTAGAAAAATTCCAGCAGTATTCATAAAGTCTCACTTATTGAATCTTTGGTTTTCATCCATATCCAAGATATAAAAAAGAAGCACAAATATTCTGACACAAAGAAACTACAGATGATAAAATGAATAACTTACATGACTTATGAAAAACCACACTACTGTAAAGTGTGACTATACTGAATATACAGAACAAGATCAACTGACAGGTCAGGAATTATGACACAAAAGCAAGCGTATGCAAATTGGGAGTCACTCCTCAGTGGATGTAAGGAAGCATAATTAGTTCCAGGACAAAGTTGTGCAACAAGTCTGAGCTTTTTGGAGAAATAACTTTATTACAGGGCAACATGCATGACTTGGGCAAATTACTGCATTTACAAATGAAGCAAGACCGGCTTTGAGATCTACACAAATGGAGAGGTTTGAAAAATTGCCAGTAATATGTACAGCCAGTGCCAAGTTATTCTGGAATCCATATATCTGCCAAATCAGTTGCATATACTGCGAATTAACCCGGTGATACAGGAAGAGAGGCAGGAAAGCTGTGCCTAAGATGTGGGTGCCAGTGGAATTTTGCAGCTGCACTTGAGCTTTAATTGGAACCAGCAGCCATCACTCACCCATCAAGGGCCAATCATGCACCCATCCCACACACATCCTGCACCCATCCTACAGACATCCCGCACCCATCCCACACACACCCCGCACCCATCCTACACACACCCCACACCCATTCCACACACATCCCGCACCCATCCCACACACATCCCGCACCCATCCCACACACACCCCGCACCCATCCCACACACATCCTGCACCCATCCTACAGACATCCCGCACCCATCCCACACACATCCCGCACCCATCCTACAGACACCCCGCACCCATCCCACAGACATCCTGCACCCATCCCACACACATCCTGCACCCATCCCATGCCAGCCACGTTCTTCTCACTCCCATCACTCTTATCACTCTTACCACTCCAATCATGTGCCCATCACGTATCATAGCATCACCAATCACTCTCTAATCAGGCACCTATCATGGAGCTTTGGAAGTGTGAGGTCCCTTAGGCTCAGGGTCTGAGGATGAACATGACTAGAACTTGAAATTGCAGTTCATGATCCAGCAGAAAAAACTTAACTCCATTTCACTGCATCATAACTCTTTTATTTCCTGTGTGCTTATGCAAATGCAAAGTTAACTTCTCTTGCCAGCACAGTGCTGAGAGCTGTATGTTCCTCTCTAGGCTCACACTGCAAGTACAGCACGACCTACAAATATCAATAAACATCTTAAACTGCTCCAACCAAACAGCTCTTGGTTTTTTATAGGGCTAAATTACATACGTTAACAGGAAGATGCAAGAAGCAATGGTCATTAAATGTTTTTCATGTGTTCATTTTGCAGGAAAGCACAACAGCTTGTAAAACTGTTTTTACAATTTTTGTAGTAACACAAGTCGGAAGAATTTTAGTGCAGCCAATTCTCTCAGAGTGGTTAGAAAAGCACCATCATTTGAACTCTTTCAGTGACCCTTTCTGCTAAGAGAAGTAGCAGTAGATCTACATCCTCCTAAGAGAAAAATGCCTGTGACAGCCATTAAAGTATCCACGGTCAGCTAAATTCTGGGTTCCATCTGGTGTTTCCATTTGCACCCATGGAAAGTGAACACACACTAAATGCTGACATTTTGACTGGGTGTTTTTCAAAGCCTCTAAGTGCAGAAGTGTAGGACTCACAGGCATCAAGGAGCTAAACTGACTGTCTACATACATTGGAGGTATCATTCTCCTTGGAACTATTACACTTGAGTGCTCTTCCACACGTCTCTGAAATCTTAGGCAAATCACATCATCATCTCTGAATTCCATTTTGCTTTTATAAACTAGGGATAGTACTTTCCAGCTTTGAATGTCACAAACTAACATTTTCTGGAAGAAAATATTTGTTTCTACTCAAGAAATTCAACTCTACAGTTTATTATGCATTTGTACAATTACCTCCTTCTGGCACTGATCTGCACATTTTCTCACAAGCTCAGAACACTCCCATCAGTATAATTTTTACACTGGAGTGCCCTCTTTTTGGTTTGGGTTTTTGGTATATTTCAGAATATTCACCTTAACAGTAACAGAGCCATTCTGGCTTCCCTTTCTTCTACACCCATACATATAGATGTTGGTATAGCTGAGTGGGAAGTCCTGGGAAAGCCAAAAAATGTGGGGGATTTGAGAAAATAATGAAGCCAGGAAAGGGATAATAAGCTAAAGCTGGGACTAAGACTAGAAACTATGTAGAATAAATTTCTACATTATAAAAATTACCTTTAACTATACCTAAAGTGTGGTGTTCTGAAATCTGACAGGAACACTCTTTCTACTCTCATGTCACTAGACCTCCTATGGTCCATTCACGAAGGAATATCCTTTGCCCACAGAGACCTGCAGTTCAGTTTGGGTTAAAACCTTCAAGGCATTTCACACCAGCTCCTGTTTCCTCAGTCTCTTAAGGTCCAGAGCTGGAAAGATCACTTACTCCAAACAGGCAAAAAAAAATCTTTCCCTGTAAACAACAAATGTGCAGAAGTTTCTATAGAATATATGATTTAATAAAGATGTACAATAATGGAGGTACTGTGAATGCTAAAAAGAGATAAGTCTTCAACCATGATGAGAGCTAACACCACCAGGCCAATGGCCAATATCTACCAGGTTGTGGCAGAGCTAATATGGGGGCAGACATGCCTGTTGTAGGACTTATATTGTTTTTTGGGAGCATCCAAGAGGGTCCATCCAAGAGGGGGTTGAAAATGTTCCTTCTTCCAACTGTATTTTGCCAAGCAGGCCCTTGCACTCAAATTTTCCATGCTGGGACACAGGAAAATCCCACCCTACCCAAGAGTTTTCAGAGCCATCCCCGGAGGTGTCACCCACACAAACTCCCGTTTGTCATCCTCGTGTTCTATCTCCTTTTGCAGTCTCTAGGCTGCAGCTTTCTGCTCAGGCTTTTCAGGGTTGCCAAAGGTTTTCTCCTCAGTTTACTTCTCTCTGGTTTAGGATCTGCTAGGAAACATGAACATTTCATACCCAGGATGATGTTAACAATTGCAGGCATTGTTTCACTTTGTTATTTTTACAGAAAACAGTGACAGCAGTAAATATGGTGTGACAGCTGAAATGATAAGAATTACCATCCCGAAAGAGAGCTCTGTAAGGTTTATAAAGCTCACAGTTTTTTAAAGAAAAATTATTTTTTACTACGGGCATCTTAGGATCACAGCATAAATTACTTTGAGCAATAAAAGCACATGAGACAAGCTGAATCTCTGAACTTGTGCTCTCCAGCTGACTTTTACTTGAAAGGGATGTTCAGAAACTGGGAATAGCTCAGAAAAGGGTTACAGGAATGGGGCTGTGGCTGGAAAAGCTGTCTTTTCCTGAAAGACTCTATAGATTCAAACTTATCCAAAGTAATTTGAATGCTTGACTTGATCACAGTTTATGAGCTCATCCATGCCAAAAGTATTTCCCATCTTATAAATCATCAAGTCTGCTTTAAGCTTGGAGACAGGGATATGTAAAAGTCCAATGGCTAGAGCAGAAAAAATCAGACTGAAAATAATGTGAATTCTTACTAGGTAGGTAAATTAGCACTAAAGTAGCCTACTTGACATAATATATTCCCTGTCACTTGAAAACTTAATAGCAAAAGCAAATGTCTTCTTAAAAAAATAAGGTTTGGTTTAATTCAGGTCTATAAACTTGATGTGAGAATAGCTGTCAGAAATGGTTAAGAGTCATTGTTAGGATCCATCCTCTCTCTTGAAATCCAGGAATCTATGCAAGAGCTGCAGTCTTGTGAGGATATTTTCACACCTTAAATAGTAATTGTCCAACCATGTACAGCTCCAAATTGTTGTTACTGTTGTCAAAATCAGAGAAATCCATTGTTACACAAGACAAAATAAAGTGATACCTCTCAATAATTTCTAACTGCAGACTCCTGTGTTTGCAAAGCCCACAAGCCTCTCAGTAACTTCGTAGCTTTCTCAGCTGGGTTAGAGACTTAAAGACCAAGAGGGATCTTGTCTGGCAAAGCTGGCTTTGCCAATCAATAATTTCCTCTCCCCAGCTTTACACCTCTTAAGACTAATCAGGAATATTAGGTAGGAACCCAGTGCAAGAGCCCAGGAAAGAGCCCAGTAAAAGCCAGGATCATTCAACTTAAAAAAAAAAAATAGGCCCAGAATATCTTGCACTGACCACCCATGAATCACAACATTCTAAAATCAAATATTTTCTGAAAATTGTTGTTTAGTAAGAAAAGCAAAAGCCAGGGTACTGCTTTATGACATATGCTTTGCTCAAATATTTCAAAAAGTACCATTTGTTCTCATGCATAATACTTCCTAAAGTATTGGGAAATGCCCATAGTACATTTTCTAAAACACAGATAATTATCTGAGAAGTCACTACTGAATGCTGCTCTAAACCCTTTAAGAAACTGAAAATATTGGCATGTTTGGGAGCAAAATTAGGGAATCACTCCAAATCTCCAAATTTCTTATGTACAAGTATTTCACTTGACTTTGGTGAAAATTAAATTGATGGACACTCTGCTGTGTCAAGATTATGACTACTTGATGAATGATTGTTCCTCTGGGTGACTCTGTGCCAGAAAGGTGTACATTTTTTCCTCCACCTCAGCCAAAATGAACTAGCTGGACTTTTTGGGGCACTTTGTATTGACGTTCTAGAGGTCCTTTATTATGACTTTTATAACGAGTCATTTGCACACCAGAATGACATTTAAATGGGTATGTATATAAATGAAATAAATAGTATATAATTTGCTTCAAAAACACTGCCATCTTGAAGATAATAGAATGTGATTAAAATTTATCCCCTTCTGGCTCTCTTCCCATTGAAGAATTACAGTTTCCTCTGGTAACTCTAACCTGCAAGAACTTCAAAATACTGTGGGTTTGCCAAGTAGTACAGGACTAAAATGACACCACCAAAACATTAATAACTCATGTGTAGGAGATTTTTATGACCATCCAAGACAGGCACCATCCAAGTTGTTGCTGATTTTAGACCACGATTTGAATATATGAAAATATATGAAATATTTCAGCTGTACAATTCTCTAGAGCAATTAAAGTATAAAAGTTCTGGAACTGCACTACTAAAATTTTAACTAGACAATAAATATCAGACTGTGGGGGACCATCAAAAGATGTTTATTGCTCTGTTCTTGCTTTTAACTCAAGGATGATTACAAATTCACTTATTTAATTAATATTACGGTTACATATAAAACATGTAACAACAACACTAAAGTTCTTGATATGTAGGTGACTGTTCAATTTTCTCCAAGACATTGCTTGGGAAAAAAAGCCTCTTCTTTACTGAAGTTTCATGTTTTACAAGCAAATCCAAGTGCTTTTTAAACAATAGTTACAATTTCCTGGACATATACAATTTCCTAATGGGAAAATAACACTTGATATGATAGTACTCAGAGCCTACTACTTTTAATATCTCCTTTTAGACTTCTCATAACTAGATAGAAAAGTCACAAGACAAATGCAAGTTTCATTAAACAAGCTGCAAAATAGTCATCCCTAAGAAGCCACTAGGGTACATTTGTAATCAAATAACTCTCTACATTACTAATGTGTATTTCTGGCTTTCCTACTTCTCTCTAAAGGAAAATGCTCGCTACTAAAATATAGCTTTTAATTTGTGGAGGGTAAAAATTTAGTACTTAATAAGCATACTTACCAAAGACTTTTAAAAAATTAATAGAAACCAAATAAATCTTGGCTATTAAAAAAAAAATCTGACACACAGGTTGAGTTATACCAGCCAGCACAAGTACACAGTAAGATTCCAGATGTGCTATTTTCCTGTACACTGACAGCTATCAAACCCACCCCTGCAATAAAAAAGTCCTGAAATGGGTTTTTAATCAGGTCTAGATTTCCATTAGCCCATGAGGACTGATGTCTGTGTGTTGTGGTTTTTATTCTTTACAGCACATGCCATTGCTCTTAATATGTGGGGAACACATATTAAGTCTAAACCTTTTTTCAGTAACCTCCTGAAATGGATTTTTTTCACATCTAAATTGAAGCCAAATAAACGTTATTAACAGCTGTATTTTTACAAAGTAGTTGAAGGAAGGGTTAAACCCAGGATTGCTCAATTAACATTTCCCAGGCACCACATGAGGCCAGAATGGTCGATGGTTGGACAATGTTAAAAAAGGCTCTGAAGTATGAAAAAATGTCGAGGGAATTCAAATAACATGACAAGTTTCAATAGAAATAAAATAAACCCCAATCTTTCTCTTTGAAAAACACTCAGAGGCTGGCTTTGTATTAATTTCCATCCTCCTGGAAACTGATAGCTATCAATTTCTTCTTATATATTTATCGTAAACATTGGTACAAGATGTTCTGAATGTTTCCAGGAAAATCCTGTTCATTACAGTTGTACAGAATCAATTTCGCATAAAAATCATACAGCACACTTACAGACAAAAAGAAATCTGTATGCATCTAGTGCAATGAACAAACCACTATGGTTTAAATGCTCTGTAAAACTTCAGCAGAACAATTGGCATCAGTGAAAATACTGCAAATTAAAGATATTAGAAGAAGCTGTTTAGGAAAAAACATTTAACCACAGTTAAAAGGCTAACAGAAAAAAAAAATAAATTCTTTTTATTGTTTGTGTCCTAAAAGGATGTAATTTACCTCCATCACATCATGCAGACCAGTATTTGGATTCATTAAGAAGCTGGCATATTTCCTTACTTTGAATAGATGTCGAGAATGTGACATTTTATACCTTCAAAGTGCAAAGATCATTTGCAATTACCGCCAAATTAATGTCCCACTGAAAAAAATGAAAAAAATGAAAAAATGGGGTATGAAAAAATGGTCAGACATGTGAAGCTTCTACACCAGCCTGTCTTCTGCCTTCCCAGTCTAAATGTAAATAACTAATCCTCCAAAAAAGCAAACCCAAAATGTATAAGAAAAACCTTACTTAAAATGTCAGTAATGTCACTATAAAGGCATGGTATGAGTCTAGAGCAGAGTTTAAATTGTCTGTCAGCAATTTCAAGACAGACTTTATTTTTGAGGTGGCAATGGAGAGACATGTCTGTATGGGGTAGAGAGGGAGATCTATTTTGCCGTGTTAGATGAGCCATTCTACTTTTTTCTTCAATCCATCTTTGTAGTTCATACTGGACTGGAGAGACAATATGATTTTATCTTCTTTTTCTAATCTATGTCAGTGCTTAGTTTTTGCCGTAAGGACCAGCAACCGCACTTTTCAGAGCCATGTACTAAACCTAATTCAAAGCCAAAACAGGAAATCCTGGTCCAGTTGTCTCCGTGAAGTTTTTCTGGCCTGCCTTTTTCCTCCTGCAAAAGGCAATGAATTTGCTGTGATACTGCACACATATTTGCACATCACTTCACTTTTCCCCACAGCTGTAGAAATTCTGCTGTGAGCAGGAAAATTCAGAGTGTGGGACCAGAAGAGCAGAGCTTGAGTAGCTTCTCCTTTGCACAGTTCCTGCACGTGTGGCACTGCCCCATGCTATGAAATATAAGCAGAATTCCAACTGAGATGAATGAGGAAGTCTGATTAAAAGCCAAAGCAGGCAAACCTTCACTTGTGGAAATTATTCTTGGATTCTCATAGAGCAACAGCAAGTTACACTGGCTGAAAAGCCATCTGAGGAGGACCTTCTTGCTCCTCTTTTGACTTCAGGCCTGCTCACAGCAAAAGTCCCCATCCTGACAATATCAGAGCCATGATTCACATACACCATCTCAGCTCTGAGAGATGAAGCCTTACAAGAAACACAGACCCAACAGCAGCAGCCCAACTCTGTAGCCAGCAGCCCCATCCAAGAAGGAGACACCATTGCCATCACTAACCTGAGCAACCAAAAGAGAGAAGCAAAAGAGCAGTACCAGCTACAGCAGCCCTGCCTTTGTATGCAGGGTTTGCACCCTGTGCCTAATGCCTGGAGTCCTGCTGTGCTCCTGGGATGCTACAGGGAGCCTTCTCCAAGCTCCCTGCATGAGATGGGATTCCTTCAAGTTTTTATCCACAGCAATGTTGCTTGAGTTTTAGTCAGATCCACACCTGAGTGTTTCTATAAACTGATGGAATACCATAGAAAGACTTATAATGTCCATGCTCATACCAAATGAGTTCACGATGATATATTTTTATTAGAGAAAAGAATATCAAAAGGATTATTAATGGTGCTACCACAGAGCTTTAGAAATAGTTGGTAGCACAGGCTCAGAGGTTTAGGAAGTCAATTTGGAGTATGCAGAACAGACTGTGAGGTTTTTCTTTTGGTAAATAGCAGTCTGTATGAATACTAAATCAAGTAGGCACTTCATTCATCTTTTAGTGATTTTTTTAAAGAGTTTTCTAAAGTATTTCTAATAAAAGTCATACAAGCTAACTTTGAAATACTGGCCTTAAAATCCATCAGTTAATCTGTGTGTAGTTCTTACAGAGACTGAAATGATTTCTTGCTGTTTTCCTAACATTCTTTGGTATTTGTTTGCTTGCAGAACTAAATGTGTCTTATTTCATCCTGGAGTTTAAATAAGCCAGAGTTACCAAAATAAGAAGAATCAGAGCTAGACTAAAATTTATAGCATTATCTGAGGGAATATTTTCCTTTGGGCAATATTTCTTTTTTAAGCAAACAAAATCACAGAGAAATGTGAAAATATCAAACCATCGAAACACAAGCAAGCTGAACTTCTGGGAATTTTGTATTGCTTGGGAAATGTATGTTAACAGTAAAGAACCTGGACTGATCTGGGCTGCACAGTTGTTGGATAAGAGGAGAGGAGAGGAGAGGAGAGGAGAGGAGAGGAGGAAACCTGAAATAAACATACCTGTAAGGCATTTGAGAGTCAGCTGCACAGACATTACCGTTAGAGCAGGACAGAGCAAATCTGTTTAGGCTACAGCCTCCTGAGGCACCTCATGACAAAACTCTCTCAAGTTGATTTTCTTGCCTTCAGCCAGCTGTCTTTTGGTCAATGTAGTAACGAGATAGCAAGGCCCCTTCAGACTTCAGAGTATCTCTGTCAGGTACATGGCTTCTCTGTAAGATCAGCTCTTTTCTTCCACACTTACATTTTAAATCTCAACAAACCAAGACCCTCAAGTTTCCTGTCCAGCAAAGGAGGACCGTGAAGCTGCCAGAGGAGAGCTGCTACTTGGAAAGCATTTACTTGTGTAAAATACAGCACCTGGAGTAAATCAAGGAGTGGTCTCGCAGCCATTCATCATGATAGATTTATCTTCCTGAAATTCATGTCCCGTACTTTTGATGCTGAATGCAGTTTCTGACACTCACCTATTTTTTTTGCTTTGTTTACAGGAAAGTTGCTTTCCTGTTAGTGTGGTGTGCCTGGGAGAGGAAGGGATGCATTTGTGCACCTGCATTTATATTTTGCAAAGGGTTTTGAGATGGAGCTGATTGGGAAGGCACTGTATAAATTGATACACTGTAGCTAAATCAGAGCAAAAGGAAAACAGGCTGCCTAGATACTGAACTTTCAATTTAAACCACAAAGGTAGATGGCAAGCACTAATTCAAGAACAGGTGGCTTTTTGCTCATAATATTTTATGGCTTTCATTGCTTTACAGTGGAATGAGCTAACCCACAGCTCCCCTCTTGACCTACCCAACATCCCCAAGTTTAGTGAAAAACAGGTGTTTGGTATCTTGGCTTTCCCTGAGCATTCCCACAATCCAGGGACTTTTCCAGTAGTGTAAAAAGCCTCTTACTTTCACTTCAGAACTGAAGGCAAATAGCAGAGAGTGTATAGAGTAATGGGTACACATTCAATAACCAAAAACTTTATCCACAAAAGGAATACTTGTCTTTTATATCCTGCACAACTAAAATGCAATAAAAGGACAACAGTTCAAGAACTCAGAAAAATCTCATGGCAACGTCTTTAAAATTGGCCAGTTGATGATGAGCCTGGGTCTGCTGGGAATCACATGTTCACTAAAAATGCTGAGTGTATCCACTCCTGCTACAAGGCCTTAGTTAAAAACTTCCTCCCAAACCTGAAAATTCTGGTGCCAATTGGAACAAAAATGTTGCAGCTGGCAACATTTTGTATCCCTCAGATGCAGGCCTTTATTGATACGGTTAGTATTTATAATGTCTCTTTTAGGAACTTTGAGTCTTGCTGTGAGACAAAGCCAAATAAAAGAAAGATCCAGTTTTAATGAAAAGAGTAGTCCTGCTAATGCTGAGGGGGTTAAGGGGGGTAAAAAGGAAAAATAAAAAAAAAAAACAAAAAAGCAGCAGTAGTTTGAGGCAAAATCCTAACAAGCCGGTTATATCACAGAGCACGAGTCCCATGGAGTGACACTCTTCTCTCAGTATCCAGGGTTTCCATTTTCACCTGTGCTGAAAACGTCTGAAGAGAGTACTCTTTTAAAAATTACCTGTTAAATCAACTTGGAAAAAATCTTTTCTGAGAAGTACAGTACCTTTTCAAAAGTCAGTTTTTTGTAATTTGAATAAATGGATAGATGATAGATAGATAGACAGATAGATAGATAGATAGATAGGCAGACAGACAGACCAGTAGGTAGAGAACTTGTGGAAATTATCTACTGCTCAGCAAGGCAATTTTGATACATATGATGTATATTCCATGTGGATAAAGCTATATCAATTCAACTTAGTATTTAATAGGGAATAAATAGGGGCTGTTCATCTGAAGTGCCTGTGACTTCCACATACAATAAACATGGTTGCAGAATGAGATGCCTACCACTATAAGAAATTGGTAATTTTTGTAAAGCATTTTATTGGACTCATTCCATTCAGTTTACAAACAATGTGTGACCTGAGAATAGTGTAAAACATTTGCCTTCTTGTGTTGCATCAGTCCATGGGGGTCCATAATTTACTTTTTCAACCTTAAATGTTCAAAAACAATGGAAGGGCAAGCCAAGTAATATTAAAAAACCTCAAACAAAATAAAAGCTGAAAAATGTATATACATAAAACAGGTCTGTGAAGCTGACGTGAAATATTTCAGATTAACTGGCCAGTTGATTAATGAAGCCAAAAGGAAAATGTCCAGATCAAGTTTAACACTATGTGTGTGTGCACATGCAGACGTGTGTGTGTTTCATGGAGTTCAAGTAACTCATATTTATACATTCTGATTTCTCTTGCCCTCATCAGTAGCCTACATCTTGCTAATTTATAATTGATTTATTTTACTCACAGGAGAGTTTAGAGTTTCTGTTTCAGTGTTTAATTGGGGTGGGACAGTAGTTCAAACTGTTTTGCCAAGACATTTAAGTGGCAGTTCCATGTCAAATGGACATGGGAAAATGTCATAAATACCTGCAGAAACCCCATCCCTCCTCCTTTTTAACTGAAATTCTTAAAATATTAAAGATCACCAGAAAAGCCATAATAACAGTCTCACTAAAAAACAAGTATGAGGAATAAACAGAAAGTTGTTTGCTCCAGAAATGACAAGGATACAATATATTAGCAGACTAAGGGAACCCACACTGTAACATCAAATAATGCAATTAAAATATCACTTCCATCACTATTCCATAGATAAACATGGGAATACTGGTGCATGTGGGGCTGGAAGCTGGGGAACAATGTGAATGACAACATTACAGTATTTGTATTTGACAGGCTGGTTTTGGCAGTGTACATACATTTATGGCAAGAAATAAGTGAATGGACCTATTTGTGAGAGCCAGAGGGGGAAAACATACAGCAGGGAAATTGGTGTCTCAGACTGAGACTCAGAAGAGCTCATGAAATGAGTGTGGATGGATGCCTCAAAAGTTCCCTAAATTTTTTCCAGGGAACGTGCAATGACAAATAAAGACTCAAAATCTTTTTACATTATTTTCTCGTATTTTTGGTATAAACATGACAACAGACCTTTGGTTTAGACAATGAACAAATGCTTGTGACAATAGACAGGAAAAAGGATAAAAATGTCTGGAAGGAAAAAAGAGAGAGTACAGGAAAATATTTAAAATTCACTAATAAAAAGTAGGTGATAGAAAGTATCAGCCTTTCCTTTAAATTAAATATTCATTTTGAGATCTCTAAAAGAAAATATGCTGAGGGATTAGGCACAATCTACAGATGAGCTCCTGGGGAATCTTCTGAATATACACCACTAGGCAGGAATAGAGATGTCTATGTGAGATGTCAGAAACTGCTTGAACAGGGGCTCATGGAAGCCACATGGGGCTCAGCAAGGTGTATCTCATTTTTATGATACATATTCCACATAAATGGGCTATGGAAAGTCAGATGAACGGCAAGAGTTAAGAAGGACTTGAAATTTTCATGCCAAAATGGAGAGAGAGGAAAACAGAAATGTGAGGAGACCAGCAGTTCCAAAAAAGAGCAGAGAATAAGGATTGCCATCTCTTCTTATCAGATTCAAACCTAAAGGCTTTCTAGATGTTTCTACAACACAAAATAACCCTACTTCTCTACTTAGAAGCGCTTTATGAGGCAGAGGAGTAGAATGTTAACAGCTTCATTTTCTGGTACCAATCTAATAAAAATGCCTAGCTTTAAAATATGTCCACCTTTAAGTCACAAATCAAGCAGTATAGTATATTTCTTGCAAATATTTGTAATTACCATGAAGTAGTACAGGAGCCTTAAGAATGCAAAACAAAAAGAGGTCCTGAAGTAAAGCCTATTGACACTACCTCATACTTCACTGCTGCAGACACGAGGGTACAACACACAGTAAAACTTCCTGCACGTGTCCAAGCTCAAGTCCTGATGCACCTAAGAGAATAAACAAGGCCAGAAAAGTGATGTCTCAGAAATCAAACCTCTGGGTTAAAAGGCTTTCACAGTGCTTTCAAATCGATCTACCAGGAGAGAGTTTTCTTCCATTAAGGGTGTATTAAAAAAAAAACAAAAAACAAAACACTTTTCTGGAGCTGCTGTAGCTGGGTCAAGCATCAAGCACAGCCTACTCACTATTCTTTTTTTTTAATGACCTCCTGATCGTTATACAGTCTTGACTAATTTCTGCAATTAGAGAGGCTCATTTTCAGAGACCAAGATGCTAATGTTCTTGAATTAGTTTTTATGGTTCGGGGCTTTCAATTTGAGATTTAAAAACCATCATAGCTCACAAAAAATCAAATAAACTGCAGCTAATGAAATTCACAGAAGTGGAGTGTTCACAGAACATTTCTCACTAGCTTTCCTGGATGATTTATTGACAGCTGGTTGTAAAAACAATTTTATTAAAGGTCATAATGTTTGGTTAGGAAAAAAAAAAGTTTAATTTATGGTGTAATTAGCCTTCCTGCAATCGGCATGATGCCAGACCCATCCCTTACGAACCTTGGCTGAAATAAGCTCGGTCGTTTTAATTATATCTTTGAGAGGGTATTCAGAGGCAAGGCCACAGTGCTGTGGTGTTGCTTTTTTTCTGTAGCCCCTTTATGGACATTACAATGGCCACAGGAATAGATTTACTTCCACCCATTGACAGCTTCCCATGGTACAGGACTATCCAAGGAGCACAGCAGAACCCCCACTCCCTGCAGGAAGACATTTGGGATCTTTTCTCCCTCCAAGCCTGCTGTGAGTGCCTGGGATAGTCTGAGATGCGTAAGAATTACCAGGCTTTCTAAGCAATTACAGCTCTTTAAAATGCCTTTCAAATGTCCTCTTTGCCCTGCCCATTGTATGGCAGAAAGCCATACAGGTTCCCTACCTGGAGGGAGGCACTGTTGCTCTTCTGGAAAGCAAGGATCATCAAGATATGACCCGCATGTTCTCTCATGTTTCTCCATTTTATCCCTCAGCTTCTAGACATGTTTTGCTGCTATTTACTTCTGATTCACAACATTAAATTTGTGGGGGAAAAAAAGGAAAGAAATTATGAGATTAAAGGAGAGCACCTGTTGTAGGTCTCCAGTAAATCCAGAACCTTTCCCAGATGGAGTTAAATTGTTCAGCAGGAGCAGGGCCATGGATAATCACTAAGTACTCGTACACAAAATGCCATTCAGCAATTATCAACCTGGTAATGAATTTTTATTTCCACTCCTTCACCTTGCTGCGGCATTATTTTCATGATGTTTCCAAGACCATGAAGTTCACATGGGGAGGTTTAGGTTGCATATTAGGGGAAAATGTCTTCACCAAAAAAGTTGTCAAGCATTGGAATAGGCTACCCAGGGATGTGGTGGAGTCACCATCCATGGAGGGATTTAAAAGATATATAGATATGGCACTTAGGGACATGGTTTAGGGGTGGACTTGGCAGTGCTGGGTTGATCTTAGAGGTCTTTTCCAACCTAAATAATTCTATAATCCTACATTGTTGCAGTAGAGAGCTGCAAAACCCTTGAGAGATTGCCAAATCCCTCTTAATTTAGGGAGACCTCCTGATTTGAGCCTTGGACAAAGATTTAACACCTGTATGTAGAGGCAAAGTCAAGACACTCAGCACTGGCTTTGCTTTCACTAAAATCTGGAAGTGACAGTACAAATTTCCCTACAGAAGAAACATCCTGAGAGAAGCTTACCTGTGAGGATAAGTCCTGTGACAGTTGTTAGGAGAGCATTAAGAGGCTCACATCCTGAAATGCCAAATTAATCTTTCCATCCTCCAAGCTGTTCCACACACAGCCCACCCTTCACAGAGTATGTTGTCAATAAATGCTTTCATGAAACAGAAGACATTAAAATCTCCCTAAGATAGTAAAAAAATTATAAATCTAATGCCTAAATATCCAAGAGCCTTAGCTGTGTTTTGTTAGAAAACACTGCACATCAGCCATCCTGCCTGCTTTTGTCACCCGTCGCCTTGTTAAAAATTGATCAATGCATCCAGCCATATTTCCATCAATTTTAAGTGAGGCAAAACAGAAAAAGAAACTGAAAAAAACCCCACCATTTTTCTGCAGAAACTCTCCCTGGAGGAACTTCAATTATCTCCCAGTGGGAGTCTCAAAATGGGCAAGAAAGGAGCCATGTTAAGCTAGAAAAAAAATCAGAAATGTTAAGACAAACCAAACATTAATTCCACTTCTTGACTGAAACACTGTTGAAAAGAAAAAAAGCTCACAGCTGTGGGGCACCTGAGATCTAACACAGAACTGTCTGATCCAATTAACGTTTTCTCATTTGTGACTACATTTGAGCTCTCTACGCAAAACATCTCGGAAAGCCTTATCCATCAAACCAACACAAACACTGAGGCATTGCCTGAAGTTAGTTAGCAGGGAATGTGCACCCATATTCAGGTTTCAAGGGGGAGTTGCATTGCTCATGAACAGCCTGTGCCAGAGCTGGATGCGTTTCGAAGCACACATCAACGGCGCTCAAGATTTTTGTTTTCAAGAAGCCAAAATCACACTGCCAGGTCCTGCTAGACCTGGTACTGGAAGTTTTAGTGGCATTGCCTAATGCCTCCTTGAAGCCAATGTCTCAAGGAGGCACTAATGAGTGAGATGACTCTCTCCTAGCTCCTGTGGGTACCATTAAGCACATAAAGCTGTGTCTAGACATGGCTGAAGCCAGAGCAAAAGGTAAACACATCACTTTCTCTCTTTGTTAAGGTTTCCTTGGTTTTTTCCCAACTCACTCAAGAACCATCACTCTCCCTCTGTTGCTCTATTTTCTAAGACACGTCATCACTTGCAAGACATGAGCAAGGCCAGGAAATGTGAAATTGTTCAAGAAAAGAACTTTCTCCCAGTTCCATAGAAAACGAGAGGCTCAGGTTGGGGGAAAGCAATAAAACAGACAGCTGAGTAACTGCTCGTTAAAATTCTGCTCTGCCCTTCCTTAGAAAGTCTATGATCACCAATTAATTCTTTTTACTTTGCTTTTACTAAAATAATGTAATATAGGTTTACAGAATCTCATGAGAACATGAGACAGCCCCCGTAATTTAATCTGAGAAAGACACATACTTCATCAAAAGAGCAGTTGGTTTCAATGATCTACTAAGAGTCCCAAAGGGTTCTTTTTCTAATTTTTGAATACAATTATTAAATATTATTTGGCAGCATTGTGCTTTTTCTGGCTCAGCTTCTTCAAAACAAATGCTTTATAATTAATTTTGTTTCAGTCCAGTTGAATGGTTTAGAGTTAATTCCAATATAATTAAATCCTTTCTTTGGAATCCTTCTTGCCCCAAGTCTCCCCCTTTTCCTTCTCAGACTTAACTTTGCCCAGCACTACCCTCCACACAAAGGTCAGATATGATTTTTGTGGGGGCTCAGATTGTTCTTCTCCTACTGATATAAAAGAGACCTCTTACAGTTTGAAGCTTCTAGTGAGCTTAACTCTTTCTTGTATATTGCATCAGTTTTGATTTTGTAAAGCTAATGGGCATGGTAAGTGGCCTAAAAGACATATTACAAAATTAAACCAAAGGAAATAAAAATATACTGCAAATTAAATAAATATATACAGCACACTAAATTTAATTAGGAATCAGAAATCAAGGAAATGGTATTAATTAAGGTGTTTTCTAAGGATATCTAAATTACACAGACTGCTCCCTAAATCAAATAACACCTCACATCTGAGATTTCCAAATAAATAACCACCAGTTTTGGTGAAGGCTATGAAGGTAAATGCCACATTACATAGTCCAAATGCCATTTTTAGTGCTGCAGGCAGCAGCCTCAGGAACTTCACCATGGAGTTTGGTGCAGAGACATCTGCCAGCCTGGCACCTCAAGGGCCCGTGCTGGACCACGGTGTCCAATGTGAGTAAAATCCTTTGCCGTGTGTGAATTCCTTAGTGCTACAGCTGCATGCTGGCCACTGGGTGCTGCTTGGGTTTGCATGATGTGTTAACCTTGCATGTTTGTTTAGTGTATTAATATCAATACCACCAGATTGCAGATTTCAGATAAATGCAATTATAACAGATAGGGGTAAACATTCATTAAAGCCCAAAAGACAATGCTGAAAGAGGTGGCGATGCAATGAATCCAAAATTGGCAGATTTTCCTTCAGTAAATAAGCTTCATTTCTGTACAAAGAATACCATTCTCTATCACATACTTATGCTGATCCTATTACCTTCCCTGTATCAACAGAGCTGCAGAAAACAAGCTTGAAAGTGCCCTGGCCATATGAAAACAGGATGGCTATTTTTAACTGCAAACTCTAACACACTGATAAATGTTATACTTGTTCCCAGCTTTAAAGAGTGACTTACAGTGACAAATTTATTGCTAATTGCACAAACAGGTTATTATGCAGGACCATAAGAAATTTTCGGGTCTAAAGAATGTGTACTAAGGAGTTATTTAATCTGGCAGATACTGATGAATCAAGGTCTTATTTACCCAGAATTTTTTAAGTTCAGAGCTTTATGCTCTGCACTAATTCTATAGGTGACTACAAAAACAAATGGGGTTTAGGTCAAAATGTTGAAACCTGGCTAGCTAATATTAGGCAAGTTAAAGTATACTCAGATTGCCAGGTAGGTTGGCAAATTTTTATACCCAGTGAGTACTTTCAGCACAGAAAACAATGATTTTTGACTTTAGCATCCAATATGTTCACCCTCTTCATTGACTTGTAGCTGCATTTTCTGACCTACTTGCCCAGCCTGGCTTCTCCATCTAAGCCAGCCTCACCCTGTTTGTCACAGAGAAAATAAGCCCTGTTTGTTCCTCCTCTCTTCCATTTTAAAGCTCATTGCTCAGCCAGAGACAGTCTTCTAGTTTGGCTGTTACCAGCTAAATTCTTTTTCCCATTCATCCCAGTGTCTGATGAATTGTTTGAATCCAGATCCCAGTTTGTGACTGACTGAGAAAATAACTAACAGGTGCCCTATCTCCAAGCCTCATGCTCTGCAAGTCTGTTTCTCTTATAAGAAATGGGTGTTTCTACCTAAAATCCCATAATGGCAATATTCTGCCACTGATTTAAGAAAAGGAAAGAAACAATTATTAAAACAATATTTCAAAATATGAGCTGCAGACAGCTGTCTCCCACACTTACCAGGTTGAATTACAATATAGTTCACTTTTAAAACAAACCTTCATTTCAGGGAACCACAGAGAGTCAACTGGCACATAAATCAGCTTTCTGTAAAACGGGGAACAAATCTACAGGGGCCATTGGAAAGGTGATGTGCAATATAAATATGAAAATATCCAAAAGACACACTCTTTCTTGGACAGATTTGGGTAACTCCTGTTAGTGGCAAAGACTACAGACCATATTGTTTTAAACTATTTATCTCAAGAGATCTCGTAAGGTAGCATGGAACATGCTTGATGGGTATTGTACAATTGGCCTTCAAAGACAAAGTCCACTGGTGCTTACGAACCATCTGCATCTTTCCTTGTGACTAAGCCAATGCCAGACAAATCTAGTCCTTAAAAACTATGAGGATGAAGTGTTATTTAAAAAAATCAATGACAATCAGACACTTAAAGGAAATCTTCTTTCCTTTACAAAACACAGATTAATGATATCAAAATATTTTACATGAACACTTGATCTCATCACCATTTAAAATGTCATGTAGTTGAACATATTTTGATATCATTGTCAGTATTTTTCTCTCTAAATAAATTTCTGAGACTGACACTTCATTTCAGCTCCAGGTGAAGTAAGTTTTGGAATTCCAGCTGCTGTTCCAGTTTAAAGTTCTAGCTCTCGACCATCTCTATTCATTTCTTCTGCTGGATTTAATATTTTCTTTGTTTACCAGTAGCAGTTCAGTACCAGTAATTTCAATTCCATGAGCAAAGGTAACTTCCATAGTATGCTTAACAAAATATTGCATGTTTTTTGTCTGATTGATTTTTCTTCAAAATATGCAGTGCCTGCAAATAGTCCTTGAACACCTCAGGTCAAGTGGTACTACAGTAACAGAATATAATTCTTCATGTTTATTGATGGTATGTACCTCAGGGAAACAAACTCAGTGTGCTCTCTAGTGTGTTTTATTCCATTATCTTACCCTGTGGGATGCTGGGTTAGCATCGGGGTGAAAGACAGAAGAGAACCTGGCTCTCACCTGCATCCTGTGGCAGCCAGCAGCCCTGACCTTGCTCAGATGAGAGGAGACCTTCTGCAAAGAGCACTGAAGTCAACAGGGATATCATTCCAGTATGCTCAGGGTCTCTTCCTGCTTTCTAATTTGTGAACGAAATTTTTATTATCTTTCCTCACAGAGATTAAATTAACTGTTGTTTGTTCAGCACAGTGAAGTTCTCCGTGAACTATTAATATTTACAGAGCATTTTTGCTCTCGGTTTGTAGTTGTCATTTTTTTTTTTTAAATTCTATCTGTTTTCCTGTTTGGCTCTTGGTTTTTAGGAGGACCATCTGAGTAGTCCAAAACTGCCAGTGGAACACGAGAAGAAACACATATTTTTCCTTATCTTTCCCTTATTTCTACTCAATCTCTTTAAGAAACGTCTAGAGTAAAGTAACATTTGCCAAGTGTGAGAAGTAGAAATGAATCTCCAAGTCGGGTTTTATCCCCAATGAACTTTGTGTGAAAGCCACATTAACAGAAGTTCCTTCCTGAATGTCTGCTTGCCAGATGGAAATTTATCTTTAAAATCTGTACAGTAGTGTGACATTGCTGACATGTTATTTCTGTGCAGTTTGTCTGTGCATTGCTGTTCTCTCAGGAAGGAATAATCAATCCATTTTAAACTCAAAATATAATTGCCTGTTAATATCCCCCGATGCTGCGAGATCAGGGGATATTAATCATGCCTAAACATAAAATAACTCATGCAGAAGTTTGTTTTTTTCTTCATTAATAAAGAAAATAAAAATATAGAAAGCCATTGGGCTGATGTAGTTCACTTATAAAGACTATATTTACTTATTTATTTGATTGAAGATGCTATTTTAAATTATGCATTTGAAATAAAGTATTGACCTATTTAATCTTAATTAAATGTTACTGCATTAATATTTGCATAGATTACTTGGTCATCATAAAAATACTTCAAAATATGCAGTGTTTTGAAATAGGTGAAATTTTCAGGAAGAACATGTTTTATTTTTCACTTTCACTAAAAATGCCTACTGGAATCAAACACAGACTCCTTGTCAGATCCATCTTTTTCTTCATTTCCTTTTCTGGTACCCAGAACTTAATGAGCTCACAAGAACTTTATCCTTTTGTGTATCAATGCACTAGCATGTGAGCATCTGCCAGAGTTATTTCTGTCCTGGAATGCTCATATCACAAAAAACAGCTGAGTCTCCTTGTTCTGGTGAATAAGCCCAGGTAAGAACAAATTTCCTTCTGTTCTGGCTTTGGCATAAGAAAATGGCCATGAGAATCCTGTCCCACCAGTTGGTGTACAGACAATGGAGCCAAGAAGATTAAAGCTTTCCTTTGACCTCACTGCATGAACACTGGACAGAACTGCAAAATTCACCTCCTGGAAAAAGGAGAAGAGGGTCACTGGGCCAGGAATTAAAGCCAGCTATTTCTTCATTTGGTCTAGCTGGATATTTAGTTCTCATGTGACATGATGTTACCTGGTACTAAAGCAGTGGCTTCAAAGAAACCATCTAATACTCACCAAAATCAGCAGAGACTCAAATATCATCAACCTTCTTGTTAAACTCTGGAAAAATCCTGAAATTGTTTCATTAAGACAGTAAGCAGTATGAGGTAGCAATACGGTTTTTGAGAGAAAAAAATGTGGTTTCCTCTTAGCTGGATATCGCTGCTGACATAAATCTTAGCTGATGTTCATCTCTGTTCCAAAAATACCAAAGTCTACCCCAGCCTAAAACCTTGGTAAACGTCTTCTGTGGTGGTTCAAGTTTCTAGCTGAACTAACAAAAAGTTTTATTTCATTTGTTTCTGGACCTTGATATCTTTGCATATATCTTCAGATGGGAGGAGAAGAGGTAAAAGGGCCAGTATAAGCAAATACAAATATTTCCCCAGGAAAGAAAGTGAAAGAAAAAAGGGGAAACAAGATTGATTAGAGTAGTTAAAATTTCGATTTCTGACTGTTTATTGTCCCAGTTGTGTCAGGAGTAAGTTTTGCCATGTTCATGCTCAGGGACCTTCCCCAATTAAGTGTTGGATAAAAAATCTCATGCTAACTCTACTTCTCTTGCTTTTATATTTCTATCTATATCAGAACAGAGTCTCTGCCACTCATCTTCAGTGCAGATGAGCAAAGAACAGGACCTCAGCACAGAAGAAAAAAAAAAAGGAGAATATGCAAATGCTGCTAAAATCAAGCTGAGAACATGACAATATAAACCATGAACCCCACGAACCCTACTGCCTTTGAGGAGGGATTTATGCCCATGCCATGGCTCTTGGGTGTCTCAGGAGATCTGCTGTCTCTCATCCCAGCATAGCTCCTCCCTAATAAACCCCCACTGTCTGGCTGCCCTTTGTCAGGATGCATTGCTGAATTTTTTTTCATCCCTTCCCTCTTCTTTCCAAACTAAGCTGCTCCACAGGGCAAATTGTAGGGACACACATGGGCTGAGTCACATCTGAGATGTGCCACCACAGCAAAAGGAGATATAAAAGGGGAAATAACACTCTGAATTTCAAGAATATGAGATTAATCCCAAACTTTTCCCAAACATTTTTCCCCTGGCATTAGGAAAAATACCATAACCAGGCAAAAAGACAACTTCCTTGTGAAAGTTAAAATGGAGAGACTTGTAATAGAACACAGGTTAGAAATCAAACTACAGGATCATTATTGTACTTGCTTAATGCACAAATCAAAGTGTTCAACTTTTATGCAAACTATAAAAATCCGCATGAGTTTCCCATCATATCCATTAACAGGCAAACCTTAGGAAAAGCATTTTCCCATTTACCAGTCAGCACTGCTCTTCTTACTATGCCAATCACAGGCTCTTTGTTTAAAGGGCACAGTAGGCATCTTCCCGAGGTTTTATGTTTACTCTTCTGCTGCCCTCCAGATTAATGAGAATGGAGCCTGTGCTCCTGCTGCTCTCAGACCTCTCCTTCATTTTTTGCTGACAACCAAACCTGCCCTTCCTCCTTTCCATTTGATGTAGAATTTATATCAGCCACATGGACAAAGGAGGAGCAGCTTCAACCACTGACTCTAATCTCAATGTGAAAGGCAAGGCAATGGATGGGGCAACAAGGAGCATTGAAGCCCTCAGCATAAATGTTGCTGCTCATTACAACCTCCCTCTCTAGGGATTAAAAAAAATCTTCAAAGGGGAATTGCTCCAGTCTCACACACGCCAGCATTTCTGCTCACACACACGCGCCTTTCACATCTCATACATGTGGTTTCCACGCAGGAAACAATTACTGTAATTAATAGACCCAAATAACCCCACTGTTCATTTAAAAATGCACTTTAATTGACAGTGGCACAAAAAAAAAAAGTGGCTGGGTGCTTAGGTCTCATTATCCATGTGGACTGAAATCCTGGTTGTGTATATAGACTGTCAGCTCTATATTTTTCCAGGCCTATCACATCAAGTTCAACTCCAGTACAAACCAAAATATGCTCAAGGTTTGAATGTTCTCCAGGAGGCACTCAGACATCATTGTTTCTCCCTACAGCACCTAGGAGCTATTTCGTCTAGACTGAAATAAATGTGACTGACACTGGCAAAGGGGTTTTTTTTTCATCAAGAGGCAGAGGTTAATACTTGCTGGGGATCATAACATCTCTCAGATTATAGATTAAATTAAGAATTCTCATTTGTCCAGTTGGGAACGTTTCCCTTTGCTTAAAGTTACTGCTACTCAAAAAGAAAAAAAAAAAAAGACAGCAGCATATATTATAATTTTTACTATGCTTATATTCTGCTATATCAGACACATGAACATGATTTCTTCTTTCAGTACTTTCAGTAAGAAATACAACACACTGTGATTTTGCCAGGGAATTGATAACTATTACTGTTATTAGTTTGAACTGCTTTTTCCTTCTGCTGCTTGATTGCAGAAGCTGCTGTATCCCTCACACTGGCAAGATCTAGGGCAAAACCCAGGAGGGGATGGGATGGGATAACACACGGCTGCAGAGCTGCAGCTGTGGAAGCACAGTTGGGGCTGCCATTGTGAGCAAAGGCTCCACAGTGATGAGCAGAACCCTCTGCCCATGGAGAGTCCAGCACTCAGCTCCTCCATGCCCAGGGGAGACAAAGGGAGCAAAATTTGGCCCCGTACCCATGGAGCTGAAAGCTCTCACCCTGGCACAGAGAGCTCCTCATAGAGGGTCTGCTTTGTTGCCACACTTGAGTAGATGGAGTAGCACAGCAATCTATTTCCTTCACCTCTTGTTTCTTTTCTTTAGCAGTGCTGAGAAAACCCAGGCCATATCAGCTGGTGCAACAGCTTGATGTGTTGTTCATTTCACATATCTCACATGAATCATCCATTTAATTTTGAACTCTTACCTTAGCTTTTCAAAATAAAGAGTTTGGGGTGGGTTTTTTTTAAGGCCCATGGGAAGAATATGTTAGATTTGACTTCTGGTATTTGTCTTTCATATGTTTCAGTGAAATTAGTTAGATCTGGAAAATGTTGCCCTTTACCTGGTAATTCAGGAAACCAAAGAAACTAATACATTTATCAAATGAACAGAAATGGCCCTCTGGATTTCAACAAAGTTTCCTTTTGTTGTATATACTAAATTCCACTATAATCAATTTTCTACACATCATAATGTTTTAGAACAAAGGTTGAAATGACAATGAAACTTGATTTTTATAGCTCTTTGCCTGCAGAAAAGAGAAAAGAAAGTAACATTTTATAGTGTCAATGTACACAGAAATAAATCCAGGAGCTCTTTTTGACAAGAAAGGCCACAGTAGTTCAATTTAGACAGTTAAAGGCTTTTATGTTGTTCTAGTGGGCCATGATTGAGCAACACATTAAAAATATATATTGTGAAAAGAAAAAGAACATAGGAAGGTGAAAAATTATGGTTTAATTTGCATTGAAGTGAAATGACCTCATAATAGAGGTTGACAAAAGAATTAAAAATGTGCCTAATAATACACATAAACCCCAGCAGACATTCCTAAATCTGCCTGTCGCTTATGAGTAGAGAAATGCTTTTTCTCTCTCATGCTCAGCTGTAATTTGGACACACATAGTGATATCTGCTGGCAAAACAGCTCTCACACATTTGTCAAAACAGCAGATGGGGAACTAAAAGCCCTGGATGTATTTACTCATTAGGGGATCCTTTCAATCTGCCTCTTTGCTGTGGTTTCTGGGTTTCCTCGAGGAGTCTGGGTGTGCTCCCTGGAAGCTAAACACTGTTGCTTTCTGAGGGAGCTTGTATTATATATCCTGGTATAAGAGAACAGCAGCAGCAGTGCCAGCTCAGTGTAATATACAGCCTTAAGCGTTTGGTGTTTTCTTACATCTTCAGCTTCTGGAAGCAAGAACAGGTTTTTTGGTTTTGTCTTTATTGCTTTACAGGAATTTAAATTTTATCCCATATGGTAATGAGGAAAAATTACTCAAACACACTTGAAGACATCAGAAGAAAAACAAATAGAAGGGACTAATTATACAATATCTAGCTTTCCCAAGAAAACAGTGCTAAATGGTTAGTCTCATGCAGTCTTACTGAATGCCTTCTTAACAGCTTTATAGCCTTCCAACCAATTCCATCTGTATTTGAAATAAAAGAAGGGTCAGCCACAGCTTCAGATATTTATAACAGAGAGAGACATAGGGTTGCTAAGCCCTGTTGCTCAGGGAAGTACATGCTTTCACAACTCATGACTCTGTGTGTGTGAAATCTCACAATGGCACATGATTTTGATGATTCTTCTGGAACATCAAGGCTCTCAATCACAGAGCCAATTCCATGGGTCATGAGAAAGGTGGGTAAATGCACACACTGGCTGGGAGTGATGGTCCTGTACCCAGAGAAACCCTTGTGCCATGGATTCCATTGCACCAAACACTTCAGGGGTTTGGCAAAGGAGCCAAACAGGTTCCTCCACATCACCCCGAGTTCCCCCTGGGAAGCACCACACTCCTCCCCAGCACCATGTGACACAGACAGTGGGAGCCCCAAAAGTGAAGGGCGTTGACTGCCACAGCATGTTTGTCCAAAGGCCTGTGAGTACAGATGAGCTTCACTGTCACTCAGCTGCAGTGTAAAACTGATGCAAGGTACAGACCCATGCAAGCCCAGGCTCCCTGTAGCTCTGTGAGCTTAGCAGGGGGAAATTCAAGCACCTCCACATATGGACAAGCCACTGTCACAAGCCTCTGATGAAGGAATACGTAGGAACTGGACTTCAGACCATGAAGGTTCTTCTCCTTTTACAGAATATTCCCAAACTGCAGTTGAAGCAACAGCTGCTAACAATTCACTGAACTGAAATGAAGGGAAAAGTATTTCCTTTGATATTTGTTTCTGAGCTGCTGATATTTCGATGATAAAGCTGCCATATATAAAGATGTGTGGATGTGAATAACCACAATGCCTCTGTAGACTCATCTATTGGAAAAGAACAGTATCATTTCGTATCATCACAGAATCTTGGATGCAAATTTCATTTTATTGCTAATTCCTGGCAGAGAGCTACAACTTCTTATTTTACTGCCTTTCCTATGTGATGTATCACTACCCACACAACTCTTTTGGTTGTGGTCTGCACTGTCAAACTCACAGGACAAATCCAGCAACCCTCCAGACTAAAAACTTGTATGTTTTTACTTGAGGGTTCCCAAGTTTTTCATGAGACATTGATAAGCAAATTTTTAGGAATTTTCAGATGGAGATTTTCATATACCACAACATTTACCTAAAAATATCTTCAAAAGAAACTTCCATCTTGCTGGGTCACATATATCTTCTTACCTCTCCCTTCCCTTTGCAGAAAAGAGGGGAAGGGGGACTCCCTAAACTTCCAAGAATACACAAAAAGAATAATATTTAATCAGATTCTTGTAAAAACTTTTAGACTGAAAGAAAGAACTGCAGTGAGAAAACTCAGTTTAAAACTATGGAAAGCTCATGCAGTAATAGATAATTCAGCTCACCTTCAGAGATTACTGTTACCATGCTACCAGGTTTCTTTTCTCTGATCTGAAACCACACTTTGGCCCGAGGATGTATTTGTTGAGAAATTATGAATAACCTAGGCAACTGACTTCCAAAAGTTGGTTCAGGACTTGCCAAAAGAGAGATTTGTTAGGGAAAAAATAAAAAATAAGGTGAACTCAGGAAACCTCAGACTGGAAGAGAAAATGGTTACAGGGGAAGGTCGCCTGTTCTGAATTTAGTATCTGGATAAAAAGGCTGCTAAACAACAAGACTCAAGGAAATGAGTCAAGTTCAGAAAAAGGAGGCACAAAAGATTTAAGGTAAAAAGCTGAACAGCATAGATAATGCACACTCTACAAAGATAAACAGTTCCAGTGTCTGTATATGGCTGGCTCTTTCAAATGAGTGTTGGGTATGAAAGGAAACAGGAGGCAGAGAATGGGAAGAGAACGGACACTGACTCCAAGCCCTAAGGAAACACATTCAGGGCAGAAGAGAGTCAAGTGTGAGAGATGAACCTTACTCCATTTATTCAGCAACACTATTATTAACATCCCAAACACTTGTCAGAGGAGCAAACTTATGACCACTCTCATGTCCTCAGAAAGAGTGTCCTGGCTCAGCTTGAACAGTTCCTGTGTGCAGTGGGGTAGGGATTTAAAAGAAGGAAGACTTTGGGGGAAATGGCTGCCACATGCAGAGGCTCAAATGCACCATCACAACATCTGCCTGTGTGAGATGGTGGGATTCATTCCTTGTGTATTTGATTCCCTTGCAAACACATCCAGGGGCATTTTTCACAGATCTAGTCCTGGAGAGCTGGCACAATTTCATGCTTAATAAATGAGCACCACAGCAGCAGTTCTATGTTCAATGTACAATGACACCAATGAACACAGGCCTATGGCAAGACTCACCAGCACTGCATGTCTGACATCAAGCTGCAAAAAAAAACAGTTTCAGCAGAAGATTGGATGCTGGGTAATCAAAAGCTATGGAATAATACTCATTCACAGTATCAGCAAAGCTTTTTCCCTAAAATATGGGACTAATAAAAATGTTTCTTAGAGGATGCATATGTCTCTAAAGTCAAAGAGAGGAAGGAAGAGATAACAGCACTTCAATATATGTCAGATCTTCAATCAAAGTCTCTCCAGCAATATGGTGGCATCATTAAAAAGCTGCTTTTAGGTGTTTCCCTCCGCAGGGCAATGTGTAAGGGTTTATGGAAACACAAGGGGAGTCCTAGACCATCCACACAATTAGCCCCAATCTGAAAACAGATGCATGCTGGTAAATACCTAAGACTACTTCTAGCATCCTACATAATTTCATGGAGATGATCTAATTGTTCCACAAAACTGTGGAAATATTTCCAACCTAAATTTAGCTGTTTTCAGACTTGTACCTGGACTTGCTGTAAAAGTGATCTCTTTGCAGACTTTCCATCATGGAAGACTTTATCATCATAGACAAGGACAAATACCTTTGACACTCCATTTTGTGCCAGGTTGAAACAAAGCTGCATGTATTATCTGATAAGCCTTATAAAAATCTGCAAAATCTGCACAATGGAGGTTTTGTGCACAGATGAAGTCAAGGAAATGGATGTTCTTTGGGACCTCTTGAACTTTATGTTCTCTGCATGAATGGCAGAAAACATGAGTTCTGATTATTAGCCATTTTCTTCTGGGAGTTAATGATATTCAGCACTCAGAATTTAATTCCTACCACAATTTTTATTTATTAATAGGTTATCAGCTCCTTTAGCATTCTCTAGTTCCACTAAAGAGAGCAGAGTTAACTAATTTTGTCAACCTCTACACCTACAACTTTCTCTCAGAGCCTCTTTTGTGTAGAGCTGAAGGTCTTGTGCTTTAGTTTTTGAATACCCCTTGTATAATAATGCTACAGCCCATATTTCCCACACTGAAATTATGTGATCCCTAAGCTATCTGGAGCAGGCTGAGATTTTACACACAGTCTTGTCAACAGAGTCAGGATGCCAGAGAGCCTAGTGGTCAACCTGGCCAAAATGTCTATAAATCTTTCCATGGCATTCTTGTGAGAATTCCACCAGNAAAAAAAAAAAAAACAAAACCAAAGCTACAGAGACAGAAAGAGTTTGCATGGTAACTGCAGTAAAAATGAAATCATACTCATTCTCCCATCCAGCACTGCAGAGGCAGATCATGCTAATCCTTACACATCAGTGCTCAGTTATAATCATATTATTTGCCTTGGCAAAACAGCTGGAAAAATACCAGAGAAATATCACTGGGGGAGAAAGGGGACTTAGATCATATTCCCATGTCATTTTTTCATTTTTCCCATTAAAAATATAATTCATGCTAATAAATTGTTAAGACTTATAAAAACTATGCTAAGAAAAATCTTCAAGACAGAGAAAGAGAACATAAAACTCTACCAGCAAAGATGGAACTTACATGTCTAAAAGTTTTAATGTTGCCATTTCTTTGCACTTTCCAACTTTTGATGTTGAAATAGTCATTATACCTCCTTATTCTGAAAGATATATAGATATAAATTCATATATATAAAAGTGTGCACAAAAAGATATATATGTGAGTGTAAAGAATACTCTTAGATTAGATATTGGGAAAGATTTCTTCACTGAAAGGGTTGTCAGGCACTGGAACAGGCTGCCCAGGGAAGTGGTGGAGTCACCAGCCCTGGAGGGATTTAAAAGATGTATGGGTGTGGAACTGGGGAGATGTTTAGTGATGGACTTGGCAGTGCTGGGTTAACAAGGGTCTTTTCCAACATAAATGTTTCTATGATTCCAGTGGAAGAGTATTTTGGTACTGGGTGTGAGAGGTCTGGGGAGCATATTATAGGTCTGAAATTGGACAAATAGCAGTACGATAACACATCCAAATGTTGCTTTTATATAGCAGAGATCCAAGGACTCATATTTCATTCCAAAGGCAAAGGAAATATAAGTTCAGTCTCAGCAAAAATCCTGGGCAGCACCTACTCCCTCATGGGGGTCATGAATCATAGGTGATATGAAACACAATGCTACAAGAGGAAATTTCAGTAATATTATTTTTATCATACTTATCTCAATCCTAATGTGTTTTTCTTTGTACTTGACACAGAAACGTGTGTGAAAGGAGACTGTCCAAGAAAAAAGACTTGCAATTTTTACTGACAAGGCACACAAAGAGTGAAAGGACCCCCAAAATTAAAGCATCTGCCTGGATGCAGAGCATAACTTCAAGTTCCTTCATGAGGAGTCCAGTGCTCTCTGCATTGAATCATTCAGCTGTCTACAGAAGCCAACTTCTCTGTGGGTAAATCTTGTTAGTATTTCCATCCATCACTGCAGCTCTCTTTGATCAAGACAATAATAAAAGTCTTGAGGGATAGGAGAAAATGTTCATTTTCTTGTAACAATCCTACTAGCATTAACTCATGCATTATAGCATGAGTGAGACCTGCATGGTTTGGTCCAAAGCTATCTTAATTCATACATGCTCCTGCTCCAGGTTCCTGAAACTCTTGTTTAAAATACAATCCATACTGTTTACCTAAGGATTTTACAAACAGTATTCTCAGTATGAAAAGGTTAACAACCACTGAAAATTAGCATAACTTCAAGAATCAACTTGTTTAGAGAGCCAACTACATCTACATTCTGCTAACAGTAAACACTAATTAACAATGTCTGCTAGCACTAACATAAATCACAATTGTCCCTTTTCCTCTCCTGGCACTGCACTGGAAAATATCAAACCAGCAAAAATACTTGGAATGTTTCTTACTTCTTTCTGTTGTTTTTTTTTAATTTTATTTTATTAATGATAAAATATTGGATGTCAACATGCAATGCTTTGTGCATTGCATCAGACAACTCAAACAGTAATTGTGATGAATGGGAGTGGAAGGGCCAAGGTTGCAGGCATTTAAGAAGGCTCTGTGGATTGCAAATATTAGGATTGATTAAAGGTCAAATACTTTATGGATTTATCAGTGTTGTATACATTTTCTCATGACACAGAATCACTTACACTACCTACAAAATGAAATAGAAAAGAGCTGCAAATCAGATAATTTTTAAGTCTTTAACCCACGTACAGGCTTAGTCATTGAGAATAATTAATGGCACATAAGTGTTTTGATTCATCAAGCAATAAGCCAGACAACCCCCCCACAACACACCCTTCAATAATTCTAGCTTCCCCCAGGTTCATAGGCAACGGTCTTTCTCAATTAATGTTTAATATTTACAAACACACAGTCTAGGAAAAGATCTATCTTATTGATTTAAACCAACCACCCTTGGTCCAGAGAGGATCTTTAACTTAATAGTTTACCCATGCCCTGTCTCCCTTGTTTTCTAGGAAAACAGAGTTTGAGATGGGTATCTCTATATTGTCTTTGATGCAAAGAATTTTCTAGGATCCAGACAAGCAAATAAATGACTGTCTCCATTTTGTATGACACCGGATTTGAACTGACCTTCCTGAAGTCTGTATTTCAATCAGGACAGAGCAGTAGAAGCTGGAAATGCACAGATTTGTGGGGAAAAGCCTTGGATTTGGCACTTTTGTTTAAGAAGCTGTGCAAGGTGTCTCTGCTGGCCTCACCAACATCAGGACTGAGCCTTTAGCTCAAACCCTGCAACATACTTACGTGTAGTACTTTAGGCAAGTGAAACCAATTTGAGATCTGTGGATTTGTTCTGCTGTTTCAGAGGCTGATGGGGTTGCCCTGCAGAACCCTTTTTGTTACCTTTGGAACTCTGCCCATGTGAGCCCACATGAGGGTCACATCCAGGGACATCTCCGTGTCCTTCCAGCACAGCTGCTGCCAACCCCACATGCAAGTCCTGGCCTGGGATTTGCAATTACACCCTAACTTTTGAAATTTACTGGAAACAATGGAAGTAGCAACTTGGTAGGAATCCCACCATAGTCTTGCACCTGCATTTTAGGAGAGTCTTTGCTCTGTGTATATCTCAAAGTCAACAAACTGCTGGGGAGGCTGAGAAAAAAAGGAAGGAGAGGGTCTTCTAAGCCAAAGGTTTTCTTTTGTAGTTTATTATTTGCTCCTGTTCTGAAAGGTGCCCATAAAGATCATCTCCTCCCACACTACTGGCAGTCACATTCACCAAAGAAACCCTCCAAGGTATCTGAGTTTCCCAAAAGATGGCATAAATTGCAGCCTAAGTTACCACCTAAGGCTCAGAATGGAGAAACAGTCATCAGCTTAATCAAGGGGTGCCAGAAGAAAGGCCCCTGTGGGATGGGTTGCTGATAGCTACATTGTGCTGTTCAACAACTGAGCAAAAACCTTGCTCCCAGTTACCCTGAGGGGTGTGAAATCCAGCCCCAATGGCTTTGCCCTCTGCACCACTGAAAGGGCTAGAAGAGGCAAGATCAATAGCAGTGAGAACAGGCAGAATGTGTTGGGGGTATCCACAGACACCTCTAAGGGGGAAGAAATATTTGCATTTGAGTAACTCCAGCATTTCTCCATTTTTCTTTCTGCAAAGAAGCCACTGGCCTTACTGGTTTCTGAGAGTATGGACATGCATCTTCCAGTCCATAGCTTTTGGATGCTTGCTATAGAAACAAAGGTTTAGGTAACAGAAACAAGGCAACCAAGCCTAAATGCTGGGCTCTACTAAATAGCAATTTGTTGCTAATTAAGTTCTTTTAAATTTGATAGCAGCGTCTAATGGGTGAGCATACAAAAACTCAGACCTGTTTCCTCAGCAAGGAAGCTTTAAAGAATAACACCCATTTGGCAGTGTGACATTTGATTAAAGCAGGCTCAGATATCCCAACTGTAAAGGTTAAGCACAGACATGTGTGTCACACATGATGCAGTCAGTAAATGATGTAATGTTGATAGACCCGTAACAACGAAAAACATTCCAACACCAGATTTTGGCAGAAAGTTTGATACCATATAAAATACAATTAAATGGCTATAACTTGCATGGCGTGAGAATCAGTGTCCTGTAAAAATAACACAATACTTATTAGAAACTTTCCAAAATATTTCTTTGCATTTCAAAACAACTGCTCTGCTTTTAAAGTTGCAATTCCTTAAGCAGGTTTGTAGTGTGCAAGTTGGCTTCCATAGTTTTATTCTGGTGGGGTAATGCTATAAGCTGCAGGCAGTTTCTAGAACATTTCATCTTATCACTGGCATAAAAAAAAACTCTGCTTTTGCAGCAAAGGAGGTCTAGCATGACTTAATTTTTTTCTCGAAATGAAATTTAATTTATGTCACAGGACTCCTGCTCCACTGAGAGTTTTCAGGGGAACTGAGTCATGCAGTAGTCCTGAACTTTACTAGTCCATGGATACCAAGTAAGCTACAGATTTTTGAGAAAAAAAAACAGACTCACAGTTATATAGGAAATGTGCAACATGATTTTACAAAAGGCAGATCATCTGGACATACCTTGTAGTCACATTTAGTAAGTAAAACAGTCCCCCAGACAATGAAAAATCTCACTTGTCTATGCTTCTGTACACATTCAATACCATGGTAGACAGTAAATTATTAGAAAAACTGAGGAAAAACAAAAACCAAACAAACTAAAACCCCACAACAAACACCAGAGGGAAAGGGACCAGGCTAACCATAGTGAGTAGCTGAGAAGTGTTATCAGCTCCATCCATGGAGGCCACTCATGGCTACTCAGGTAATTGTTTACAGTCAGGACTGAGCATGTTTGATATTTATAGCCATGGTTCCAGCACAAAAACATGAGACTGTGCTGACAACATTTCCTGATGATCACGGTACTGACAGTACAGAAGTGTCAGAATGACATGTCAGAAGGCCTTGATGTCCCTAACTGAGGTCACCCAAAAGAAAGTTGTTTTATATCAGATGTAATACAGTGTATTAAAGGAGAATTAACAAGAAATTCTGATTTTAGCAGTGCATTCAGATGCCAGAAATTTGTCCTCTCTGGTTGTTTCTATGGAGCCGTGTTTCAAACCAATCACATAATGCTGTTGAGCTGCCACTGTGATGTAACCACTCCAAAAGCTAAATGGGATGGACCCAAGGTTCAGGCACAAGGTATTTTCTACAGTGAAATGAAAATGTGTGAGCACTTCACAAGCTGTTGCTGTGATCTGTTACATCAAAACATATTGATCCTATCAACAGTGCTTAAAGAGTGTCAAAGGAGCAGTGGAGAAATAGCTGGTGGGCATGGCCTGGGAGGAAGAGTGTGTGGCATCCCATGAAATCACCTCTCACAAGGTTACAATTAAAAAACTCAGCTCCATGGAGAGGTAGGGACTTGTCTGCCTGCTCAATGCAATGCAGGACAGAGTTGAAATTCCTTGCACTGAATTGGGTGTTCTGGCCAGAAAGTACAACCTGTCCATCACAACACGAAGATTCTCAGCTGAAAAATGAAGTCTGTCCAAGTCCTTCTCAGCTGAAAGATTGTTTCTGTTTATTACCAAACCAAGCTGATTTCATTTCAGTAACCAAAAGAAAAGATGGATTTTGGCTATCAGTGCACTAGAGAGACAGTTTTCAAATTTTCACCTAGCAACTCAAAATTCATTGAGACAGCCCCACAGCAGATACATCCCTTGAGAGTGTGAGTTCATGCCTGGAAATGACAATATTCTTTCTCATGTTCTTTCTCCAAGCAACCGGCAGATCCAAACTCAATTTGGCTTTGTATGGAGCCAAGTTTTAAAATTGCTTTTAATTGCTTAATGTGCACAGCCCAGTTAAATGACAAGGAAGGCATCCTACTTCACAGTTCCCATGCCGGTTTACATATGCTCATAGACATAGCTGATACACAGATGCCTGTACACTGGATACACATTTAAAGCTCTGTGATAATGTGAGTAAAAAACACTGACAAAGCCATCTGTGAAAGAAAAAAATTGAGTTCTGTTGGCTCTTTGCTTTCAGATGAAGCCTACAAAACATTCTCATTCCCAGGCAACTACGAATGATGATACCAAAATCCATAAAATGGGAATTGTGAGAAATCCACAGCATACGGCCAACAGTAGAAAAGATATATTAGTTTACATGGAAAAACAAGGAGTTTTATTGTCCTGCTGATATCATATGAAGCATGCTTAATTCATTTATTTATTTTTTTCTAATAGTCTTATCCTTTTATGTTATTACAGTGCTTCAGAAAATCTCAAGGTCTAGGGGGAAGTTTAATGTTTGCTGTTCTGGGATCATTTGAAGCCATGCATTCAAAGAGGACAAAATCACTTTTAAGTCTGCCTGTAGGAAATCTATCTTGGCAACCAGACAACTAGAATTAGTTATTAAAGGCATGTCAAATGAATAAAGACACCTCTGTAAGGAAAACCGCAAAAGCATTTACTTTTTCTAATATGAATAGTGGGCTAATACCAAATCAGCCTTCATTTTCCACTCTCCCTTCACCTCCTAGACCAGAGGTCAGATCCAATAAAGACTAACCCAACTGAAAATCATTTCAGTTTGTTGCATCTATTACATAGCAGATGTATATTAAATAGCACTGCCTGGAAATGAGGCAAACTCACATAATCTGATGTGGCAATCTGCTTGTGGAGCTGGTTCACTGCAAGGCAAAGAAGTCTGTGGTATTATTAAAAGTCAGGAGGCACACCAAAAAGCAGGGGGTTTTCCCCTTCCAGAAAAAAAAAGAAAAAAGAAAAAAAAAAAAGAAAAAAAAAAGAAAAAAAAAAGGAGAGCTTTTTAGCTCTGTAATGGAAATTATGATACTACAATAAACATTTTCAGGATCAACTTCTTCCTTACACTGGGAAAATCCCCTGGAATAACTGACTCAACTGACAAAGACAAAAGTAAGCATTTTCGTGGTAGTCAGAGTTTGAAGGAATGGGAGTAATTCCTGATTTTACTGAAGATTTCCTGTATGATACCTTCAAAATTCTGTAGATTAAGAGACTTTGGGATTTTCATCTTTACTGTCACTGCATTGGAAAGCAGGACCTCTGCGCTGTGTGACTGCTACATCTACCCCCACATCTTTACTTGAAAATATAAGATTTATGTACATACCTACTACTTCAAATCTTCCTTATCAGAATATGTTTAGATTTGTCCAAGGTCCAAAATCAAGCATAAGCTTCTTCTAGACTTTTTTGTTAATTCCTGGTTAACATCTAATCAGAAAGAAGCCAGAAAATCCGTGAGTGGGCAAATGACTGTCCCAATCTGGTATTTGTTAAAGAAGCAACTATAGATTGTGGTTTTATCTTGATCCACTGAGTCAGGAATATTTATTTGGACTAAAGTAGCCATAAAAATCAGCTTTAGTTGTAGCTATTAAAAAAAAAGGCAATTTTTTTTGACATCAGGTAGCATATACAGTTACCAAATTTGTCAGAACTGTAATATTATCAAAAGCCTTCATTTTAGGAAATATGTACTACTTATATTCACAACAATTTACCTGCTTTATCAGACACTGAGAAAATTAAACAAAAACATGGGAAAAGGAAATCTCGTAGATGGAAAAATACTGGTACCACGTATAGAAGTTGTGGGTTAGCTGTCAAACACTTGTTTTGAAGACTTTGGTAAAAGAAATCCTCTAAATCTTATAAAAAATAAGCTCCTTTCAGTTCATGCAATCCAGTAGAACCCAGCCCAAAGGAGCTCCTGTCCTGTGGCCTATAAATCAGACAGAATTTCTCCAAACTGGCTAGGTACAAGCCACTTCTTCATCACTTCCCAGAGGAGAATTTCTCAGCCTTCTCCACTCCTTGCCAAGCTCTCAAGCCAGCTCTCATACATGCCATCACACCACTTGCACTGTCTCAGGAAGAAAACTCTTCATTCATTCCACATACCAAGTAAAACACTGGGAAAAGCCATCCCTGACTTCTCACAGCACATGTTGACTTTTCTTCATGTTACACTCACAGCTTAGCTCTAAGGAATTTCTCTATCACTCAGACTAGATACAGCCAACAGAGTGAATCCAGCTGAAATTCCTGCTCAAATTAACTCTTTGGAGCCAGATGCAAGCACCACGGAGGGCATTCTCTTAGGCCTCTCTCATACCTACCCATAAAAAACAAGAAAATGTCCTAAAATCCTCCAGTTTAAATTCCATGCTCTCTAAAGCAGGTAGAACACAGCACACAAAATTAACCCAGCTGCTCTGATACTGGAATCATCACATTCTGATCTGCCAGTAGGCATCCAGGGTCAACTTGAGGAGACAAGAAATGAAGAAGCCACCACTTATTTGGTACTTCATTAACTGATTTTTGCAGCAATAGTCGCTGGTCGTGAGGAGACTGATGAGTGCCCAGCATGTACCTCCATCTCTGCATTTCCTGGTGCTGATCACATTATCTTGATGGAAGAACTGAGCTCTAGAGGCCAAACCTCAGTTGTTGTCCACATTCTGGAAAGCCACAAAGCCCAATTTCTGAATCTTAGTGCTTTGATAATATAATATTCACTGTAAAAAGGATTCACTACTTCCTGCAGCTCCCAGGCTTTCAGCAAGGACAGGATATATTAATGTCCTCTTGGACATGGAGATGCAATTCTGTGGTAATCACCACAGCATATGAAAATAGCCTACTACTCTTTCACAGTCCTTCTTTAACTTGGATTTGGGGGAAAAGACCCCAGTGTCTCAGCAGGAAACTATATTTAGACTCAAGATGAGCTCCTTCCTAAAATTCCATAGGGCCTATTTTGTGTCCTGAAACATGAAGATTTAAGCCTTCTCTACGATGTCTTTAATCATATGAATCTTCCAAATTTTGAAAATCTACCTCATAAAGCTTTTTATCTGTTTTGATAACTTTGCAGCACTCAAATTTCAGATGAACCATGGGCATGTAAATAAATATTATGTTCTTGGTGACTGTCTCATGGTCTTCATTGCATATTTACTTGCAAAACACAAAGTTGGCCTTGTATATTTCTGAAACACTTCGTTAAAACAGTGAAGGTCTTTTCTACTTTGAAAGCACACACAAACAGAACCTGCTGCATGCTGGAGGCCCATGGTGCTATTTTGTTCTTTTGGCTTCAAAGCAGTCATCTTTCAAAAGATGAGTTAGCTGGGCCCACAGGAAGAAAAATACTTTTATTAGGGAAAGAGGTACCCCATTTAAGGAAGCCTGAAGGACATATATTTACTGAGTGCAAAAAAAAAATCAAGCTTCATTTGTGAAAATTAATGAGACTGGTGCTCTGCTCCATAGCATTTCTCTATTCACAGTGATCTTTTCATGCAATGGCCACAGTGCATGGCTTAAAAGGTGTAGATGCAAAATTATTTTGATTTTAGCATGCTGCCTATCACACACTTATTTTTTCTGGCAAACTTGATTCACAACCAACCCAAGGTATCACATGAGATCATGCAAGGAAAGAAGGCTCCTAGCATTCCCCTTTTTTCCTTTCCATAGGGCACATCACAGGGAATGTCACTCTTTCTTTTCAACAGATTACACAAAGCTTGCATGTTATTACAGCTCCACCACGGAGCATATGCTTCATTTCCTGTGCATCCACAGCATTCCGGGGTCTAGCAGGGCTGAGCAATCCAGCCTGCAGGATTTTCTCACATACCAAGACAAAAAGGAACCCCATAAGTTGTCCAACAGATGTCTGCTGTTAAGATATGTTTTTAATCACAGAAGGACAAATCTAATAAACTGAGAATTTTTATTATGCATTTCAAGTTGTTGTCTCTGGTGCCTACACTGGCATTGCGTATCTGTTGGGATTTTTACCTCACAACAGTGATGTAGAAAAGGGACAAAATAAGTGTACCTAGAAGTCACTGCTATTCCCCTCATTAGTATTTCGCTGGTTTAGAAACAGGATAAACTAAAATTCATGTGAGAGAGCATATATATGCCATATTGGATTAATAAAAATAATTTCCTAGACTTTTGAATCCCCTTAACTTTCATTGATGTGCCTCTCTCTAACACATTTAAACACTTTTTTTTATCACAAGCTGACCTACAGAAAATGAATCCATGCTTGAGTTTTAGACTACTCTGCCTAGCTTGTTTGCCAAAATAAAAGCAAATAATACTAGAAAAAAGAATATGTGCTTGAAGCAACTTGTTCATAGCCTTACTTATTGAACATGACACCTCAGAGAAGGCAGTATGTGAAGAACTAAATCTTTGCTTTTAGTCATAAATATGAAATTGTATTCTACATTGTAATCTGCCATACACATCAATAAATCACTAAAAAGTGTGTCATTGGGGAAATAAATCGCAGCATCATGCATTATGAGAGCAGTATAAGACTATGCAGGGACAAAAGTGTATCATTAGGGAAAGAAAATTGTCATATTACGCATTATCAGAGCAATAAAATGAAGGTTTTACTCTGTAACTCAAAAAGAGTGTTTCTTGATAAGGTGGTCTTCGCACTTTTAAAACTCAAGAATTATTTCTGTTCTTCTTAATTTAAATTTCTTCTCATTTTCACTTAAAAATGAACAGGTTCTAAGTAAAAAATACCTGAGTTTTTCCAAGCACAAACCTGGTCATATTTCATACCCACCAGCTCTTGTCACTGGCACTGTAAAGGACAAACTATATCTGCCAATCTGTAACCTGGAAAAGAAGCTTGTAAAGGCAGCATGAAGACAGCACTGGCACCAATGTGATACCAAAGGATTTTACATGCAGAGTGGTTTTCTCACATTTTTAATCATAAATTAGAACTGTGAGAGGGTGGCACTGTTAGCAAATAGATTCTTTCTGTTAAACTTTATTTTTAGATGTTTTAGGCTCTACACAATCCCTAAGCAGAAGACCAAAAGCAAACAGTAGAGGTAAGTGCTACCGACCGCAGAAGTCCCACAGAAGCAAAATATCTACAGGTTTTAAAACTGGGTATACACAGTCTTGCATTTGGGCCACACAGAGCATATTTCAGGGACTGTGATTCTAGTGAAGTTTAGCACACATTTAACAAAAAATTATGTTGTGAAAAGAAATCATTATATGTTCTTCATTTGGAAGTTAGTTCCATATGCTGAATGATGGATTTCTGTAGCCATTGCCCTCTTATGGCCAAAAGGATTTCTATCCTACTGCTGCTTCATTTTCTAAGTGGTAACTCATTGATGAAATATTAAAGGGCCCATAATGGTAGTAGAGCATCATAAGAATTAAGTTTTCCAATGTGTGGTTACTCCTAGTCTGGTAATTTCCCACAAATGCCCTACAAAATGACAGGAATTTCCATTAAACAGACAATGATGCTACTGGAATTTTCACAAACTTCAAACCTTTCACAGACTACCATAACATTGTGGAAACCCCAAGAAAAAGGTTAAGCTGTCCACTGCATGCTATAGTCTCCCTTACATTTTTGTATTTGTGAAGCTTATTCTTAATTGAATACTTTACTTCAGCCTTGGACCAACTGAACAGTTCTACACTTCTACTCAAAAGAAAAAAGTACAAAAACCAAAAAGCACATTTATTTTGCTTTTCATTTCCCTGGTCATGCACCAACACTGACACTCGTTGATGCTGCAGGGGGAGTGGAGGAAAGATGATTGCTTCAATTCAAACCATGTGACAGTCTCTAGCTGCACTGGTGCCTCTTGTTCTGTTCAACAGCCTGATTTCAGAAGACTGTTTGAAGAAGTAATGCAATCCATTTGCTGAGTTTCTGAATAATGAGAGCTGACAGCCCTGTGCTGCAATAGCTGTACATAACACTGGTGATGAAGCTTTACTCACAGCACAGTTACCAGAGGGGAGGGGGCACTGATCCTTGTTTTTCAGCAGCTCCATGCTGTTGAATTCACTGTTTTTATTCCTTTGTATGTGTTCCTTCCTCAGGAAAGTGTGAGCAGCCTGCCAAAACAAAAAGAATAGTACAAGGGCAGACCAACACTGGTGGCAAAGCCATGAGAGCCCCATGTGGTACCTGAGAGGCACCAGAGCTGTTTCAGCAGGTCAGCTGGAGGGATGACAGCTGTGCTTCAGCACCCAGATGACAGAGCACTCACTGCCTGTCTACCTGCTTGTATTTTTCTTTCCCCCATTCAGGTTCTCACACTAAAACCAAGGGAGCAGATTTAAATTTGAGCAGGAACATGAAGCAGAGTTAGAAGAAGGTCAGGTCTTGCACCTTAAGAACACATGAAGGAACACTGCCCAGCAGCTGGGTGGACCCTGAGCTTTTTTCAAGACCAGCCAGGCACCAAGCCATGAGTTAGTATGCATGTAGAGGCCACCAGGTAAGAGCAGACCTGACACCGGTGCACAGCAGTGTGAGAGCAGACCAAAGGGACCAGGGGAAGCTTTTGTGTACAGCTAGCCAGGAAAAAACACAAAAGACAAAGATTTCTCTTCCTCTCCAGTGGTGACAGAATTTGGGGAACCTCTCTGGCTCCTTAATATTGTGTGTTTATTTTCTCCTGTTATAGGATTTTATTTTGATAAAGATCTATTTCCTAACTTGGCAGTGTTACTTTACAGCCTACACTCACCCAAAGGAGCTTTTTTTGAAGCAATAGTATTATATGAGAAATTGCAAGTGTTGCTATGAAACAATAGTGTGGTAAAGAATGGTTAATTAATTCTAATGAGAAACTAGAAGTGTTTTAGAGGATTATATAGTAGTGTGTTCTACCTCTGACATTTGCAATCTATTGTTTCATTAGACACTGCAAAATACAGATATGGGCTGTCCTGTCATTTACAATTTAGTTTTCCTGTTCCATTGAACTGCAGGATTTCTGCTGTCTCTACATGGTGCTCTAAGATTATGCGAAGTTACATTTATCTGGAAATACTTTTTGTTATCCAAATAATTTAGATAAACTGCAATAACACCAGCAATCCCTAAATGTTTCCAGAGGACGTGTTGAATACTTCTCACTGTTCAAGAAACAAGGTCTCATGTCTGCTTCAATAAGGCCCCAGGCTTACAGGCTGCCATCTGCCCACCACAACAGTTCATCTGGCACATCACCACTTTATAGTCACACAAACAATTCAATGTTTGCTGGCTGCTCTTACCATCTTTCCCCTCACCCTCTGTGTGACAACATGCCTTGGATTTGTGGCTCAACCTGTGCACGTGCCAGCCAGCCCTGCTGTCCTTGCAGCAAGGAGCTCCTTTGTGATGGAAAGGCAGGTCTGCAGGGGGCTCCACATGACAGAGTGGAGGTTAGGCACCAGTGACACATCCTACACATATAGGTATTCCCAGGATTCATGCAAAAACAGCTTTGTTCAAATCAATAGGCAAAATTATTTTCCCTCAAAAAACCTACTTGCTTTGAAGTTGCTTTGATAGGAACAAGGACCTCAACAATGTGTGTAAATATCTGCAGGGAGGACACAAAGGAGCTGGAGCCAGGGTGCTTCCAGTGGTGCCTAGTTAAGGAGGAGAGGCCACAAGCACGAGCTGAAACACAAGAGGTTCCCTCTGAACAACAGGAAACACTTTTGAGCTGTGAGGGTGACCCAGCAGTGGCACAGGTTGCCAAGAGAGGTTGTGGAGCCTCCCTCACTAGTCATACCAGGAAGCCTCCTGGACATGGTCCTGGGCAGCTGGCTCTGCTCGAGTAGGGAAGCTGGGCCAGATGACCTCCACAGGTCCCTTCCAGCCTCCTGTGAATCTGCAACAAGAATTTGAAGGAAATTTTAAGTCTGTTCTTAAATCCACCCAAGACACATACAAACTTTACAAGGAATTTGTGTACAATCTTCTTGCCCATTTATTCCCTACCTAAACCAGGAGTGGGCCAAAGTGACTTACTACATCCCAAAATAATTTCTTCTTTTAGAAGAGTACATAAGAAAAGGTAGAGACAACTCCCTATTTAGGCTCTTGAGGCTTAGTTCAAGTGCTCAGTTCATGAAAAATGTCACAGACAGACATAAATTATCTCTCCCTGCTCTCAAGTGAGTAGAGGCACAGAGGTTATACACACTGAGGCTTTGCTTTCATCATGGAGCAAAGGTTTGTGTTTTACCATGGACTGTACACTTCAGCTCAATGGCATTTGCTGCCAGAAAAATCACAAGGAGGAGGCGCCCCATGGGGCTTACCTAGGTGGCAGTAAAAACTACAATCATGTTGTCTCCATCAAGATTCAGTGCAGATAGCCAAGATGCAGTGACCAATAATTATCTGTGGGATGCTTTTTAAGTAGTGCAGAGCAAGTTTACATACTGTAGGATGGCTAGATTAAAAGACAGTAAAGGCTGCTGTGGAAATAAGCTGAAAATTAACCTTTTGCCAAGTACCAGCTATGATGTCCTTGTAAATTAGTATCATCACCTTTGAGACTTTTGCTGGCTTTCTGTGACTTGCTGTGTAAGAGAGATTATACACCCACCTCTTCTCCTGTGCCATGTACTATATGAGAAACAAGTCTGGGATTACTGATGCTCACTGCCTCCCCATCAGTGATTCTCCTGTAGAAAGACCCAGGTATGCTCTGGTTACTTCCACTTTCTGCAAGAATTCTCACCTTAGCTAGATATACTAATGAAACTATTGTTTTCAAAACTGCTGCTTTGAACAACTTAGAATTTCCAGGGTTTTAAAAATAGATCACATACTATGACTCTAAATCCTACTGTAACTCAGACTAAAGGAACTTCATTACCTCCAGAGTTACTACTAATTGACAATAGTGTAAGAGGAAAGACTGGTTTCTTACTATAATTTGAAAATGTCTCTCTTGTTGGGAAACATCAGAAAGCTGATATCAAAGAGAATTTTTTAGATCCAGATTAGTCCTATGAAAAGATTTGCACACATTTATCCCACTAACACTTTGATGGAATAATTCAGACATTGCAACAGTAATGTTTTTTGACCTTTTAATCAATTCCATTTTGCAACTACTCCATCTGAGAACCACAAATGTTATTTGCAGGACTCACCCTCTGGAGTCAATGGAAACTTTCTGTCAAATAACCATCTGCAGAGAGAGACAAAACACATAATGACAGGATAAGTTTGTGGAGAATCTGAATGGATTGAAAAAATAAATCTGGACCTGAAAGCAGATGAATTAGAACAAAGGGACCCAAGAAAAATGTAAGGCAGCAATTAGGGCTAGAAAATTAAAAATACTGAGGAATTTAATCGAACAGGACAGTCTAATCAATGAAAAGCATGCCACTTGCTCTCTGGGTAATTGCATCCCTCCCCTTTTCTGGTTGGTTGGGTTTTTTTTCTTTGTGGTGGTAGTAACAGCCCATATTTAAGATAATTGCATTCCTATAAAACTCAGAAGTCTAGGACTACCATAATTTTCATATTTGTCACATGGGACTTCATTCTCATTCCCCTGAAGTCAACAGCAGCTGACAGTCATTTCAGTGGAAGCAGGGAAAAGTGGACTTCCAGCACAAAGAGCTCCATGCTCTCCTGTTTTACTGCCTTTCCCTGGAAGAAAGAATTGTCTGGTGACACAGACACCTGAGCAGTCTCACCAATAGTGTGTACTCAGACACTCAGCAACACACAGCTCCTGTCCACCACACCCCTTCTCAGTCTGCTGGGACTGCCACTTACCCAAAAGTGATGAGGAGGCAAAAACTAGGCATAAATCTTAGAGACAAATTGGACAGAAACATTTAAATCCACTCATTAAACAACCACATCAGTGGCTCCTATCTGCCAGTTCTTTATCTCTAGTGCATTTATCCAGAGAGATGGATTAAATCCCTTAGAAATGCTCCTGATCTCAACATCTGAACCAGCATTTATAGGTGTGATTTTTAATCAAGTTATCTAGTACAATCTAACCAAAACTTAAATGCAAAAATGATAATTTTATTTTTGTTTCTATGTATAGTTCCCAGCACTACAAGTGTTAGGGGAAGACACGTCTAAGTTTGGTAAATACATCTTACACACTTCTTGGTTTTCTCATGTGCTAATAAATCACACTAGTTCAAGAACTTCTGCAGTGCCACGACCACTCCAGGAGGAGCTAGACCAGCACAGGAGCAGTATTTTGTGCAGCCTTTAGCATTTCAGGTCAAGTAGTTAGAAAGAGTTGTAATTGTTACAAACCCCAGCACTCACGCACTCCTGAGTGCACTGGGCCAGCCTTACTGCACAACAACATCCAAATCTCCATGCCTGTGATCAAACACTCCAACAGACAATCAACTACTAATAACAGGGATACTGTTTGGACTCACCAGATTTTCCTGGCTTGCAGGCTAATGCCATTTTCCTGATGGAAGATTATAGAGATTTAATTAAAGTCACCATGTTGCAATAATGGACTTATTTAATAGAAAACTGCTTTGGAAAAGGACAGTCAGTCAAAATGCCAGTCTGTGTCTGGGACCTTCATAAAGTTCTTTTGTACTTACTACTTGTAGCCAAAACAACAATCAAGCCTTTATTAATAATGTCCCTACAACAGAAGAATAGCAGTGAAACAGTAGAAGTTAACTCTTTCATTCTATATCTTATTATTGATTCCAAATTCAAAGCTTCTTTTTTCAGTTATAGTAAAATAACCTTCAGTGGATTCTGGGCCTCCACAGAAAGCAGTCAGGATCTGACCATCTTAGCTAACATTTGAGTAATCAGTCCCGAACTGTTTATAGGACTAATCAAAACAGGCTAGAGAGAGGAAATTTCTACAGGCTATCTTAAGAAATACCTGTCCTAACAACAATACTATATCCTATAATAAGTACACTGATAGGTAATTAGAAATCAGTTTGTGTAAGACTCTAATTCTTGAATAATAAGACAATATCATTGGGATAGAAATATGCTGAAAGTTAGGATTATTCAAAAATTTGCATCTATAGCGACCTGGAGACTGACATACGTACAAAAAACTCCAACATCTAGAAACTCCTCATGTCTCCTACAGACCTTCTAAAGCCTGCTTGCCCTAGAACAAAGAATACTGTGCAATACCACTAAGTGTAATCTAAAAACAGTTTCAATCTCTGCTTCCTATCAACCATCAATTGTTTTTACTTCCGTTTATCCTAATTTATTTATCTTTATTTTCTCTTTTCTTTGTCTTTAATTTTCCCACCAAAAATGGAGGAGACTAATTTTATTTTAAATTTACTTTTTAATAGAAAATTGCTTCTCTCTCCTGTTCATTCTGTTCCATTGAACCATCCACATCCTGATAGTCTGACAATATAGTTATTCCCATACACTTCCCTCATCTGGGATTGTGTTTCCAATAAGTCTCCCAAAAGCATTGTAATATTTACTAGCACAGATTTTGGCACACATGAAATGTGTGACTGTATTTATATTCAAGCCTTTTGCACATACAAGTCCATACAAACCTTGAAAAATATTGCAAGTGTTTTTCCTAAGCTTTTTAACAATTTGACCCTTTTGGTGTTGCCTGCTTTAAATCCCAATATGACTCTGTTTTCATCCATATCATTATAAAAACAGCACAGAAACCTTAAAATAACCAGATGCAAAACTCACCAACCAAAACATTCCTCTAGTCAGTTGGAAGAAAAACTTTGAGAGAGAGATAGATAGATAGACAGACAGATAGAGAAAGATTCTGAATTACATCTTAACTAACTTTTACTACCATCCCTATCAGCAGTATGATAATTTACCTTGAAAAGAAGCAAGGTGATTTAATCTCTGGGACATTTATATTATTAATGGCTAATAATATTAGCCATTAATAATATTAGCTATAGATATCAATAATTATTATAGCAATAATATTGATAACTAGAATTATCAATAATTCTTTTAGATAATTGTTTTAATTAGTCTCGAATACAGTCTCACTATATGTAGGATTTATGTGAGGAATGCACTAAGAGAAAAATGTGACAATAAAATTATGTCAGTTGTATAAAATAAAAGAGCAATTTTAAGTTAAACTGAAGTTCCAGTCCCATGACTAAGTGTTCAGTCATTCTTCTTTAGATTTCCAAGCAGCAGCTCTTCACAGGTAGGCAGTATATGGGCTTTAATATCTAGAAACACGTAGAAGAATTGCATGCAAAATAAATAAAAGTCAATCTCAGTGGATGCTACAATCTAAATTTTTAAAAGTACATATTTCACAGCAGCTTTTTAAGCTTCTCCAGCCCAAAGAAAATGTAGAGACTTGATTCCAAGACATGATAAAAGAAAGACAGCTTTAATGAATAAGCTTAAAATCAAGTTCTTAACTCATCTGACAGGATACTGCGTCCTTTGTAGGATAAGCAGACACCCAGAGTGGGTCATTTGATTATGTAAGTCTTTTAAAAATGTGGTCAAAACATAAAATAAAAATGCTGACACATCCTTTTAAAAAACGGGGCTGCCTGTATATAGGCAGTGCTGCCACATTATGTGACAGATACGCACAGAGCAGCAGAATAAACCCATTTGGAAAGCACAGCAAAAATTGTGCAAAGCAGTTAGAACTGAACTTTTCATTCTTTTCAGATTGCTGAACCATGCATAGCTATTTAATTTTTTTCAATTACAACGTTGTGCAGAGCTATATATTTCGAAGTGCTTCTCTAGGAACTAATATATAGTTCTACCAGGGTGGTATCCACAGTGTCACCACCAAGGGCAAATGGATAAAGTTACCAGAGGGAATTATTCTTTTGTGGCAGGTTGATTTAGTCTTTTTAAATGACAGCAGCTGAACAATCAACTCTTATTTGTATCTGTTACTAATAGGGAGGTGTTAGGCAGGTCAGCCTTGCAATAAAGATTTTCTGTGAGAAGAAACTGCCAGCCTTGATAACAAAATTACAGCATTGATAATAGTAAATAGAGGGACCAAGCAGTCCGTGAAGGTGTTTGAATTCATCATTGAAAGTAATCTACCTGCTGTGTTTAGGGGCAGTACTTTAGTCAGCAAAACCAATATTTACCTTCCTTACAGTTAATAAACTCTAATAATACTTTTAAATAGAGATTGAGGTTTAAGAACAGAAACAGGGACTTCAAAAACCAAGAGATTTGTAGCAAATGCATGTAGTACTAAAAATGAGCTATAATAGCTAGAGATTTGAGAGAAAGAACTTACTTCTATTTACATATTCGAAAAACAGCCATAATGTTGCATACAGAGCGTGCAATGCAATGCCCTGCCCCTGGGACAGCAAATATCAACTGGCAAAAATTAAACTAAATTAAACTCTCAGTAGGATAATCACAAACAGATCATCAAGGCAGTGGTTGCCAGTTCATCAGCAGCTTGGGGCAAGCCTTAACTCTAATTGAACTGACTGTAACCTGGGAAATCCCAGTCCCAAAGGCTGAGGTTGCTCTGCAGGGACGCCGAGGCTGGCAGTGTGCACTCCCTGTATGGAGGGAGAGAGGGAGGCAGGGAGGAAATCCAGCTGCTCTGCTGTGGTCCAGCATGCCTCATCCCTTCCCCTATGGATTGGGCTCTTGCTCCCATCCAATGGGCATCAGACACTGTTTCTGTTTGGGAGCACTGTGGGGCCAGCAGAAGAAAATAAGTTGTACAGGTCAAACCAAACTGATGGAAAAGCCTAAAAGCCCTGCTCAGCTCTCAGGAGCAGTCCCCTCTGAGCAAGGCTGGACCTCAGAAAACCTCACCCCATGCTAGCAAGTTGACCCAAATTATCCCAATTCCTTGGCCAGTGGAACCCAAATGGGTCACCAAAACACCACAGTTCAGCCACTTGGTCAATGAAGAACGCACCATCAAAGGTGGTCCTCAGACCACTTCTTACCCTACAAGGAACATTCCTGTTACCTGAAAGATGAGTTCAAAGGCTACAGTAGGGTAAATCCCCTGTGTTTCCAGTAAGGATACCCTCTTGATGTTGTTGGCATAGTTTTGGTATTGTAAAAGATACTTTTTCCCCCAAATGCAATTGCAAATTTTGTCATCATCTACTTCTTACCCATATATGCCAAGAAATCCTTGTGTTTACATTTCACTTGTTGTTATCTCCAGCCTTTCCTGAAAGCCCAGTCTGTTGATCCCATCTCCACACTGTACACCTGAACTGCAAGTGTTCCTCTAAAACTGCCCCACAAATAAACATAGGGGCACTAAACACAGAGTGGTATTTCTCAACCTGAGTTTTGCTTTTTTTAGAAGCTTTGTACCTACTTCACACTCAGAGGAGGGTCCTGCATCCTGTTTTATGCAGCTACACAATTTGGCGGAATAGCAGCTCTTGGCTCTGTTTCCAGTCCTTGCCCTGGTTATACCCCCAGCCAACAGCTAGCAAACTGTTTCCAGATTAATTTATCTCCTTGCCTAGTGTTCAGTGCTCCCCTGAGGAACTCCCCTTGTTCTGTGCCACTTTTATCACTCCCCCTCCTGCCTGCTGTGCACTCTCCGCAAACACTTCCAAACTCTCTCCAGGTGACAGTATTTTCTCCAGTTCCTACCTCCCCTTCCAAATGTCAGGCATCACTGAGATTCAAGATTGTCAAAATAACAAATGACAAGCTATGGCTTCACCTGCCTTGGGATTTTCTGCCTTTTCTTTGTAAGAATTTAGATTCACCAAAATATCCACACCAGCGTCCTGGTTTTTCTCCAGAAAATTCCTTCTGAGGTCTGCCCAGCAAACTCTGAGTATGCTTCCCCTAGGACCACTTTCAAAATCCTGTTTCTCTCTCAGCTTTTCCTCCTCAACATCAATGTGGATGCCACCTGCAATTTCTCAGGGCAAAGGAGATATTGTTAAAGATCTGAGAGATCTAGAGAGCAGTTTCTAGCTGGTTGCAAACTGAGTTTGCCCATTACACAATGGGCTGCAGCAAAGGCCACCATTCCCTGTAGCCACCAAATGTTCTACCCACCACGGTGACTGACAGGGTGAGGATAAATGTTCCCTGTGTTATGTATGTCATTCCATCCAGGGTTAGTTGGAACCTGGGGAGAAGAAATGATGGCAGACATTTAGTTAGGAATCATGCATTCCACACACGTTTCTGAACTGTGTGCACAGAATCTATCCTGTTCTGGTATCTTCTTTTTTTTCACTTTTATTATTTTCGGTGTTTTTAAAACAGAGCCTCTATCTGGGCCTTGAAAATACATGACATTTCAGTGAATCACTTGAGAATTCTAGGTCTTGTTCAGGACTTGAAGGATTACATCAAGCTGTAGAGTTCTGGATTATGTTGGGTTAAAGAAAGATATTGTGAAAATCAGTTGTGCTTAAATGGCTGGATAGAGAGAACTATAAGAAACCTGTAGTATTCACAAGCATTTTAAGAGCCTGGCCTTACTGGACAGACTTCATTCAGAGGAGTTTAGAGGTAAGATGGACAGAGCTCAGTTATAACAAATGGCACAAGCAGCAGAGGCTGAATAGGCATGGCCCAACATGCTGATGCACCATTCCCTGCCTCCTGAGCTGTGGAAGCAGGATTGGCAGCATTTCTATTCAGTGGCTGTAAATAAACTGGCCAAAGTGAAAGAAAACCAAAGCCAGAGGTGAAAGGGTGGGATGAAAATAAGATATAAATAGTGAGAGAGATTGAATACTGGAGATTTTATTGCTTGTTAATGGATATAACAAACCCAAATATGTGACAGACTAGAGCATACCTGAAGCTTAATTGTAAATCCATGTACTTTCCAAAGGGCTAGGGATAGCCACTGTAGATGTATAAAACTATTGCAGTTTTGCCTTTTAAAGCAATTAAATTGCACCATAAAGAAATGTTAACCCTGGAAAACTAAATCTATACAGAGAAAAGGGTGTCAATCTGGGGGCTGAATTTACTGCAGCCTCCTAAAGGGAGGATCTTCGAAACCAACCCCAAATTTTATTTAAGTATTTCCGTCATGTTAAAATACTTTACAAGGCGTTACCATATCCAACTGAAGTTCACATACAAATGAAGTTATTTGCAGCAACATTTAAAGGAAACAACCCAAGAAATTGTTTAGGATTTTATGAGAGCCTGTGTATCAGAAATACAGATGATAATACACTGTAATTACTGCAGACTTTTCTGAAATTCCCAAGTGCCAGTAAAACACTGAACAAGGTGTGACAGAATAGAGAAGGTATCACAGGGTGAGTTCAGGAGTAACTTTGTAGTGCATTAATCATAATCCTCCCTAAGAAACAGAGCTTTTTTTTTGTTTTAAAGAACAGAACTTTACACAAAATGACATTGTTGCCTGTAAATGTGACTTTTTGGACCGGCTACAGGTAGGAGAGGTAAATGTGCAGACACCTAAATGCTGTTCTTACCATCCTTGACCATGAGATTATCTAATGATACTGGATTATCTATTCTTTTTTTAATTTTTCAAATTATTCTAGTACGAAATTTTAATTTTTTTAAAGCTGTCAGTATGAAATTTATCCAGTGAAGTGTTGTGTTTTTAAGGTCTGCAATATTCATCCATCTCAGTGAGAGTTGTTACTGTAAGGACTCTTTCAGCATCACCCCAGTAAAGGAGTGGTCAAATATTCCTCAGAGAAAGGTGCAGCAGGCCAGGCCAAGCCAAGCCTTCGAAGCACAGCTGTCTGGTCTTCCAATAAACTCCCTGTTGGCAAAGGAAAAGATCAGAGATGCTTCCCAAGAAGGAAACCTTCCTCCCGCTGCAGTTCCAGGAGTATGAGAGGGAAGGAATGAGAAGGGGGGCAGGAGAAGCACTCAGGATCCATAGGATATAATCTACTTCAGGCTCCAAAAGACCATAATCTGTCCCTTGATTCCAGTCTCTCAATTCATATCTGTAACTTCCATCAGCAAAAAGTTTGAAATACTTGCAGTAAGCTCTTTGGCACATTTGGCTATTAAATTAATTGACAAAAAACATCCAAATTGTACCAGATGCTTCCTCAATGTGCAGTGGTTGTTTCTGAAAGGGGACATCAACTTGCTGTACCTTAATTTATAGAATTTTTTTCATTAACATTGTACTTCAACAATGATGAGTACATTAAATAGGTATCAAATGGTCTACATTAATTATATAGACTTCAGAAATTATATTGCTACATGAACTGTGCAAAAGAAAATATGCATTTCTACCTTCTCTGCTTCACAAAAAAAAACCCAAAACTGAACGGGTTGAATGCTTTAAAAAGTGCAAGAAGGAATTTAATTCTAAGTAATTCAAAATCTATAGAGCAAAAGGTCTTGCAAATCATCACATAAGGTATTTCAGACCAAACTTTACAAAACTGTTAGCAAACTATATATTGTTTATAGAAATAATCCTTTGCCATAGACAACTAGCTCACAGCTAAAGGCCAGCTGAAAGGGGTTATCTTAATTTGTCTGGGTTGCTTTTTCTTTTAGTATTGCCTTTCTTTTTATCAATAAAACAGATCTTTCCTGGCAATTCCTACTTCTGTAATTCCTAAGACCTGTAGTCTAGTAGTCTTAAATAGCTATCCAGAGGTTTAAATAAAAGGAAAATTATCTGTGCCACTGAAGCAACACAATGTTGTGGTCTGTGATACAGCTATATTGATTGGAAACTCTCCCAAAGCTAGAACATGAATTATATTTAATTTTGCTGACTAGAGTTAATAGCCAACATTAAAATAATCAAAATTATTACTCCAAATAATTACCCAGATTTAAAATCATTTAGGAGAACAAATTCCAAGTTGTTTGATCCCAGGTTAAACATTAGTCTGTGATGTCACACAGGCCAAAAAACCACAATTGTGAAACTTTTCACTGCTCTGATATTTTTTCTCGACACATCCCTGGAAACTGCAGCACTGAGCGTGATGTTCTGTTCCTCAGAGTGAGGAAGTGTTCTGATTGACTGATGATCATTTTAATGTGGCATTTTAATCTAGTTCAACCACAAGGCTCAGGCAGAGCAGATGTTTAGTGTGTGCTTGAACTGACAGCCCTATCTCCTTTCAGCAAAAGCATAGACACTTTTATTCCATTCCCAGAATCCCCAGATACAGGATTAGAGGACACATCGACCCAGGTTGCAGCTAGGACATGACTGCACTCCTAGAAGCAATTAGATACAGTTTTCCTCATCTGGGCTTTGAAAAATCCCAATGCAGGCATATTGTTATAAACAAACATCTGGTCATGTCTCAGTAACAAAGAAAGATAAAGTGTTTTTGACAGAACTTTGCCCTCTGGTCAAACTTTGCTTTCCACCGGTGTCTTTCATTTATTCCTTTTTGAAGACTATTTGCACAGGCCTCTAACAGGATGTCAATAAGCAGATTCACTGATATGGAGAAAAGTGATTCAATATTCTGAGTATAGTTTTTAGAGCAAAGAAGGGAAATTGAGAGCCTGTAATAAACAAAAAAAAATAACATAATCAAGTACACCAGATGAAAGCTAATATGATATAGTGACAGGAGTTTTCTGGCTGCTTTCAGTGAGATCTAAACACAGATATTTTCTCTTGTACAGGACAAAGAAAAGCTACAAACAGCACAGTGCAGCTAAAGTGCTGTCCCTCTACTCTCTCAGCCACAAACACCAGGAGTTTCTTTCCTTGTTAATCACAGCAAAACAAGTTGGCCTTTCAAAGTTCTGAAATAAATCCCATCTTGACCTTTATATTCACCTTTTTGTCAGCTGGGCAGGTATCTCAGAGGCCTCTGGTGAAGCTGAGGGAGGACACACAAGACAGCTAAAGCCAGGGGTAGCTGCCTGCCCTGTCCAGGAGAGTCTTCTTCCACATATTAGTCCTCACCTCTGCTGCCTGAACTGAGAAACGTAAGCCTCTAATTTGCTGAAGAATATTCACTGATATGACAATGCAGTTTGTGCTGATATTTTACTGATACTCCTTCTTTATTATGTAGGCCAGATAAAAACCACATCAGTAGGGTACCCTTGGCAAGAAAGCTGCCAGCAAGCATATACCACTTTGTTTAATAGGACAAAACAGCAGTTGCCAAGAGCTGAATCCATTGGATATTAGTTAAAGTAGGCTGTCCTTAAACAGCCTCCAAAAATCATCTTACAATGCCAGTTCTTTCAGACATTAAGAGGAACTGAGGGAATTCAAAAATTTGCACCTTACAGAGAACATCATCAATTATTTCACACAAGAAACACCAAGCTAGGAATTCTAAGTGAAGTGATTGGAGGTTGCAGAGGAATAGGAAGGGTTCTTGGGATACAGAATGTGTTGGGAGGCAGCACTGACAGTGCCCTGTGGTCTCCTCAAGACTTCCTCTATGCAATGTGGGAGGAGGAGAAGCCCATTTGATGTTAATTTATTTTTTCCTTTCAGTGCCTTCATCACATCCCAGCAACTATCCTCTTTACTCTTGGAAGTGTTTGGATGGAGAAAAAGAAAAAACAAGAGAGAGAGAGAAATTAGGTTGAAGGCACAGAAATTCTGGAGCAATCTGTAGACAGAGCATGGCTGGAAAAAATGGGATTGTGTTTTATTCAGTCTAAAAATTTTTTAAAAGTAAGTAAAAAGGGGAAAAAAAAGACTATTAGGCACACAGACTTCTCTGGTTAATGTGCCTTGTTAGCTGCTTTCATAACATCAATCTATAAATTCAGCCCAGAAAAACAGTCTTTTTAATGCCAGTCCATACCCTTCATGTCCCATGTGTTTGAGATATACCACCACGTTGTGTTTTCTCTTTAAGAAACAAAGCAAACACTCTGCAGCAGCAGATAGGCTAGTGATGGTAATCAATCTCTGATAGGTAATTCTTGGAAGGTAAATAGATTCCTCTCAAAACAGCAAATTATTTTCTTTGCTTATTTTCTCCTAAGAGACGGGATAACAAAATTCTTGCATTGGCGTGTTGCATAGATTTCTCTCCTGGGCTCTCTAAACAAGGCTTTATAAGAGGTTATCCACGTGTACTGCAAATACAATTGTTTTTATGACTAAGCTGCTACCAAAACATAAATGATAAGCAAGTTTCTTACATGTATTGCTGACCTTTTTCTTTAGAAAAGTCAAATTTCACTAACAATGCAAACTGATACTTTAAAAAGAGGTGATTCAGCCTCCTGGAGCTCAGTGAACAGCTGGCTATCTATAATATTACACTGTTCTGCAGGTTGACAGCTCGTATTTGAGCTCCAAGTGATGCAAAATAAAACAGCTTCCACAAGCTCCCCTGCATAAACAGGAAGAAAGAAAAAAATCCACTCATCTACACAGACTGAGGTCCACTATTTGCCCATGCAGTAATGTCCAGTTAGGATTTGAGAGGTCAGCTAATTCTGCACAGATGTCCACTCCCACAGCTATTTAACATTAAATCTCATACAGTAGCAAAGCAATTCAATTCCTTGACTTGGAGTTATTTTTCTCACTGAGCTAGACATAAAGACCATGAATGTTAATTCCACTGCAGGGATGGTCACCCTCTGCCCAGTTGTGATCTTTATCTTTGGTACCTAGCATAGCACAGACTATAGAGAGCTGACCAGGTTCAAACAAGCCAGGACATGGGGAAGAAAAGCAGCTTAGCTGCAGCAGCCTGGATCCCTGTGTTCACTGCATCCACCCTTGTGCTCTGGCAGAGCTGGCTGAGCCCTGGGGTGTGGGAATTCTGACTGTGGCACATCAGGTAGTGCATTTCCAGCCAGTTGTGGTAGATGCACATTACTGCAGTGTGCAACATCCTGTATCACCTTACACCCTGTGACGTTCCCCTGATGGGCAGCAGCTGAGAGCCTCAAGCTTTCCCCTGTGAGCCCTTTTATGTGTGTAGGTATGGAGGCAGGAACACGCCTTCCATCACCACATCCAGCACAGCTGACAGTGAGTGTTATTTCCTGTCTGGAAACACAGAGGCTATCACATTAGCCAGCTAAAGCTGGAAAGCTCAGAAATTGCAGCCAGACATCAATGTGCCCTACAGAGGCTCTCAGGTGTGCAGTAACCCACCTCCATCACTCCTGAAGCATGTCAATGCATTAATCCATGGAGCTGATCCACCCCTGAAATATCAACACTGCAATGCATCTGCTCTCATAAACTGTTGCAAACTGAATTAAAGTGCAGCTACTTCAGAATGCTGTCTCAAAGAGAGGAATGCATTTTCAAAAGGAAAACATGTTCTTTCCAAGAGTATTTTACCCACATAAACAGGCTCGTAGCCTCAAAATTCTCCCTTTAGCTTCCTTGCTCTGTTTTGCTTTTCAACATCTGATCACAGAGCAAGTATCAATAAACTTCAGAGCATTCCCTTGAATTATTTGCTCATATTTTCTTGCTTTATGATCCTTTCCTAGCAAGCACCATAAATTAGCTTGCTTTTCATCAAACTGCAATATGCCCAACAGGGATTTCCAGACCTACAGCTACCTCATCTTGTCTGAATATCTTGTCTGAATGGGTTTCTTTTGCCCTAAACAAAAAGCCTTGTTGAAATCCTAATGGGACAAAAAGTCTTCACACTCTCTAGTTCTGTCACAGTTCTGCTTGGATGGAAAAAACACCACCAGGTGAATGGTCACTGTATCTTGTTCTTCCAAGGGCTCCTTTTCCTGCCAGGGGAAGCCTCTTAATGCATTCTAGCTCCATCAGACTTGCCACCTGCCTCAACAAACTAGCCTTTGAACTAATTTGTCAATCCATCTACATCAGCAACATTTATTTCATTAATTGGGAGAATTAGCCCTTTGTAGCAAGTTGAAGGCTGTGAAGCCAAAATATACTGTACATTCTCCCAGGTGACCCGAAGGCCCTTGGATGAACTTTTGGGGTGACATTAAAATGAATAGTTATACAGAAAAAATAGCATTTTAATGTTTATTTAACGTAGTTACCTTTCCAAAAAAAGGGAACTTTCAACATTTTTTAACATCTGGTTGCCTTATTTTTTAGTTTGTTTCTCCAGTGGTATGAGCAGAACGTCTTCAATTTGGAGAAGACAAGTCTGTATTCTTAGCCACATGGACACTCTCAGATTACAGGCAGTGTGGAGGAGGAGAAGACACATCAATTCCTTTTAAAATTATTTTAGGACTGACATATTAAATTTTAGGGGGCCAAGTCCTACTGTCCATTATGCAATTGAGATCAGTGAAGCTTGTCTGGAGCTAGAGCTGTGTACACAGTACCAGTCACACCACATGCTGCTGCATTTTAAGCACAGAAATATTATGTGAGGTAGAGCAAGCTGAATTACAGCAGCTTGACAGAAGGATTAATTTGTTCTTTTAAATGTCTGAGATTTTTAAATGGATGCTATTGTAACTGAGAACAAGGTGTGCTACCACAAACGTCCCAAGCACACAGGCTCACATACATATCTCTTCCTTTATACAAATGTTCATATATTTACAGATAAAATTATAACACCAGTTATAATACATGTATTATAACACCAATATTATTATATATATTGGTATATATTATGCGTTATATATGCAAGTTATACACTGTATTTGAGAGTCTTAAACATATCTATTATGACCTTTAGAGGATCCCTGGGATTTTTTTCCCAATATTTCCTTGGTTTATGATCCTCTTTGTTAACAGATACCAGAAATTAATCTGCTTTTCTAATAAAGAGCTCATCAGTCCTGTCTATAAGAATAATCAGCTCTCCAACCCTATGCAATGTTCCCCCACCTGTCCACACAATACTGAAGTCATGCTCCTAAAAGCAGCCTAAAAACTCATGTTAAATTAGGTGGCTACAAAGGACTCTAAAACTTTCAGGATGAGCAATTTCTAGCATGCAGAAATCTTCCATGGAGGGCCTTCTTTCTCTTAAATACAGGCCTTTGTGCTCACATCTGTCTGTGATAAAATACCTGTTCTTCCAAACACACCTGTATCAAACAGTCCCCTCTGGTTTGCAAAAAGGTCCTACCAGAACAAAACATCAAAATATTTTTTTTAGCAAAAAACTTTATAATTATTTACAAATAACTGGAAAAAAAGTCAACTGTATACTGCTGGACTAGCAATCAGCCACTGATTTCCTGATCAAAAAACCTTTTTTTACTCTTATGATGATGATTACATTTTTATAGATACTTCCTACAAAATATTTTTAATCCTTGCAACATGGAGTGCTTTTATCTCCTACTAATTATCTCAGTTTAGTTTATTAAGTGAGCAGCTGGTCGTCACATGTCATTTTGGCCACAATATATGAAATTAGATTTAAATACAATCTTCACTGACAGCAATTACTTTCTAATCTCTAGCTAATTGTACATCCTAAGAAGATTTATTCTTTTTGTTCAGAATCAGTCCCAGATTAACCTGCCTACAGTCACACAGATAATTATGCTTATTCTCCTAAAACACAGCCTCCCACAGGATTTTATTTTTTGTTCCTGAAAATTTTTCTGATGCTTCAGAGCTAAAACTCACACTGAATTCAAGCAAAATATTTAAAATGGAAGAGTAGCTCCATCTCTCTGAGAGTCCCAAGACTTAGATTTGTTGTTGTTCTGTGTAAAATTGCACAGAATTTCTCCAGGAGCCCATTCTTGCCAGATAGTATGATATTTTATAGTCACCAATAAAAAAGGTGTAGAACCACTTGCTTTCTTTCTCAGTTCTATTGTTTTTAGAAAAGAATTAAAAATCACCAAAAACAGTTCTATATAAGGCTTAAACATCTCATATTACTATTGAGAGTTAAAAATCAGATAAATAATTTTCATCCTCTCTTGTGAAAATTAATAACCTCTGGTGTGATTACTTAGAGTACTGTGATAAGTAAGTGATATCCTGCATTGCAACTCAGCTTGCAATGCAATAAATGAACTTATGGCTGGTTAAATTGCAAGGCTGGGGTATTTAATAAATACAAAAAGCTGTTTGTTGCACATACAATCCATTTCCATCATAGTGGAAAGCATTCGATAACTTTAAAAGAAGGGGAAAAAAATCAATATAATTCAGGTTTGAAAGTATTCTGCACTGTCATAGCTCTCCTACATTCAGGTTTTCAAAAAGAAGCACAATTTCCTGAAATAATAATATGCACACATAAAAATGGAATCCACTCCCCTATGCATGGAACAACTTGTGGGGCCCTGAAATTCATGTGGGAAGGCAATGTGAGCCTATTGCACACTGTGCTCCTACATCAGAGAATCACAGAACCATTTAGGCTGGAAAAGAACTCTAAGATCATCAAGATCCAACATCAGCCCAGCACTGCCAAGTCCACCACCAAGTGCCCGCTTTGGACACTTTCAGAGCTACTAAGATCTATGAGAATTGCTGCTTAACTGATATAAATAATCAGAGCTAAAAAGAATAATCACTCCCAAGGAGCATTTTCAGAATGTCTGCTCTTAATAGTGAGGCAAGGAGTGTTCTCAAGGAGGAAGACTCACTGGGCCAGGAGGGAAACTCTCCATATCTCCTGCTTGAGTGGGCTGGCACAAAGAGCATTTGTTGTATCAGAGGTCTCGGGTAGAAGAAGCGACCGCCTGCAGGTTGGCATGGCAGAAGTACAAGTTGTATCATGACTTCATCTGTGCAAAGAAGATGTCATTTCACTGCTAGCTGTACCACAGAGCAGTACAGCCTCAAGATGTGCTAACTTCCTCCAGGATAAAGGTTTAGGGAAGATGTTTAGGAGTTCTGACACCATTGCCTTTGACAAGCTGTGACCCCAGCTGTGTCGTTAAGTGGGAAGAGAAAAGTGAGCTGATGTTTTACTAACAAAACAAGACAACCCAAAGTATTGTGGGATATATGACCATACATAACTTTAAATATAATATATAAAGTGGGTAAAGTAAGCTATAAAAGGACATGTTTAAAAAATTATTCTTTGAAATTTTTTCCTCAATGTGACTAACATCTGTTGGTCATTTTGTCCGCCAGCACAAGGAAGTTCAGAATATGAAAGAGGTAATGAACTGTGAGAAAAGCTCTGCTTTGCAAGAGTGTTTCTTTGATTTTCTTTGTCAGAATTGTAGCGGCCTCTGACCAGTCACAAAATAACAATCATTAATTGGGCTCTTTTTGTTCTCAGCCTAACCTTGCAACCAGCAGAAATCATGTTCTCTAGCCCATCCTCATCCATGAGTAAATGCTACCTCAAGGAGAACCATTTATAGCAGATAACTATTTAAGGCATGTTATAATCTCTCATCTGGAGTAACAAAACCCAGGTGCTCCACACAGCAGCTGCTTGTCACCCTTCCTGATATCTTGGCAGGTCTGCAAGTGAGGAGAGATCTGAAACCTTGTGCAGACATAATACATCTCATTCCCAAGAAAATGCAACCATGCTCGGAGTTTCCCTAGGTTTTGGTTGTAACAGGAGACACAACACTGTCAGCACCTGTGTGGGAGAACCATTTGATGGAAACTGGGAATTTTTGTGTAACACAGACCCGAGCCCCAAAAGCCCAGTGTGATCAGCCTCCTAAGAATAAAATGTTTCTTCCTCAAATCACTGCTTTTTATGAGGGCTCTGTCACCTCTAAGCTAAACTAAGAGACAGGGAAAATAGTGCTCACCTGTATAACTAATCCTACCGTTTACACAGATGCCTTGGTAGAGTGGATGAACCATCTGAAAAAAACCTGGTCTTTTATAGAAATATTCCTCTGTTAAAGACCTAAGATATTCAGTTTTCTTCTAACATTTTAGTTCATCCCAGTGTCAGGCTACTCCTTAATATCCACAGGGAACCTCCATGCATTAGAAACCCAAAGCAAGTTATCAAGGTCCTTCCAACCCCTCCTACCTCTGCCTCTCCTGCACATTTCTGAGCTGTCGACACAGCTCCTTGTGTGGTCTTGAAACTGATGCTGTTCAACAGGAGCCAAAAGAGAGGGGAAAATCTGCTTTTTTATTTATATAAATCTGGCTAAGGGTTTTTATTTATTTAGAATGGACTTTAAACTGTGCTTGACTCTAAATAAATAAAACAGGTTATTTTCCCTCCCTACTGGTTGCCACCAAGCCGTGTGAATTCCAAAGACCACACAGACAGCAGTGGCTGTGTGGTAACGTGGGGACTGATGCAAAGGGAGGCAGCCCACCAGAGGCTGGGCTTTGCAAGGCTTGCAGGTGAGGGAAGCACTGTGAAAGGCTTGCTTTGAGAGCAGGGATAAGCACAGCTCTGAAAAAGGCATCAGTTCCTTGGATATTGTGCTGATGCTGACCCTTCTCCTTCCCTGTCTGCCAGTGCATTTCTCCTCCACCTGGACTGGTCCTTACCAGGTCACTCCTGTTCGTGTGACAGTGACAATTCTCTGTGAGTCACAGCAACACAATGGTGGGGAGACAGGCAGGGAAACACATCAGGATTCAGCTAAGTGGAGAGGAAGAAAATACCTTTAAGATTTATTGCAGGCTGTCCATTTGCTTCAGCCAGATCCTTGAAAAAATAAATTTGGATGCAGTTCTGTGCACTGTGAATCAGGGTGACCCTGCTTGAGCAGGGACATTGGACCAGATGACCCACTGAGATCCCCTCCAAGTGTACCCATTCTGTGATTCTCTGGGGGAGAATGAATTCTTTTTATTCTTCAGTCAGTCACAGGTAACACTTCTGTAACATGTATGTCTTCTTTTAGCCTTTAAGTGACAAATTCAATGGACCAAATAGAACTCATCTTTGGAGTAGCCCCTGGGGTCAATTTAGATCTGGCTTTATCAGAAGCAGTGTCAGAAGAGTAGATGAAAAATGTACAACAAACCTCCTTCACCTGCTTCACGGATGAGTCTTATTTCACTCAGGGAGCAGCAAAGACACAGGTTCCTAGTGTCCCTCATTTGAACATAGCTGATTTTGTCACATGCTCAGTATATAGTAGCTTCAGACAAGTTGACACGTTCGGACAAGCTCCATTCAGATCTTTGGGAGGCACCAGGTTCCTGAGACACCTACCTGCCAAAGGAAGCACAAGGTTAAACTCCCTGTGTTTGGGGGAAAGCAGAAATGCAAAAGCCAAAGTGTCAACTCCTCCTTTTAGCACCCAGCTAAAACCAAATCTATTGGCTGCTCCCACAGTACCTGTGTATAACAAGTGCCATAAAAAGCCATGCCTTTATGGAAAACTCCCCTTTTAGATCACTAGACAAATAAAGAGTTAATCCATCTGCTACTCTGCTCGTTCCTGAACTGCTGCACCACTGATTTGCATTATTCCACCTCTCCTTCCAATGCTTCTCCTTTTGAAAGCAAATACAGGGGAAACCACAAAAGCCATCTTCTTTGCGGGTATCTTACTGTCATTGGCCAAGGACTTTACCATGCCACATTCTGCTTCTCACTTTGTTCTTGTGGTTTATCCACTGCTAACTGGAGAAAGAGCTGACTGCAAAGTCATTTTGTATGGTAAATTGTGGTCTGCAGTTGATCTAAAAGGCTTAACCTTGATATCATTGATCCAACTCAGGGACTGGCATTCACCTCTAAAATTATAGTTCTAGTCAGCAACACTAACCCAAACACCCCTGGAAGCTAAGACAGAACAGAATATTTCTCAGAGACTGACCATAGAGCCTGCTTGCAAAGGGCTGGATATGTCAATCTATGCTAAAATGCAGTGGGCAACAGTTTTCTGAGGCAGACCTGTCCAAAAAAGTTATTTTACAAGTTACAGGATAATCCTCAGCAGCAGCATCTGCTGACATGGTGTGAATAGGAACATGCAAATTCCTTATCCCTGGGGTGAACATCTAACACCAGCAGAAGGACTGGACAATGGTTAGCAGCAGCTACTAAAATTTTTTCATCAATTTTGGGGGGAAGGAAGAAGGATGAGTGAACTTATACAATGAAGGAGAGGAAAAAAAGCCTAATACAAAGACTGGCAAGGCAGAAGCAGGTCAAAGGAGAGTAGGAAACTCATTGGGAGGTCAAGCCAACTGAAAAGCCTACATTCTTCTCCAAATAAGGCAGGCATTCAGAGTCCACAGCTTGTGAGGCACTTGGCCAAAGTAAAAGTGAGACATAGAAAACCCTACCACAAGACAGAAAAAAAAGACAGACAGAAAGAAAAAAAAATCCATATCTCAGCAGAGCAGCACAGTTGGCTCAGAATGTACTGTTGAAGGAAAGGTCAGCAGACAGCCCTTACTCAGTGATGACTGCTGGATATGAAGAGACATAAGCAAGGAGCAGCTAAAGAAGCAGAGATTATTAGAGTGACAGCAAACCCTTCCATCTGGGAAGGGCACTGGACAAAGCACATATCTCCCTGTGTTCACAAGGATACTGAAAACTAGAAGCAATTCTGAAAGGGGAAGAGACCAGTAAGTCTATCTGGATTCTCAACCTCTTTCCAAATCCAGCTGATTCAGGTAATGATGCGGTACAAACAGATTTCTGTGCAGTGCAACTTGGCTTTTCCAGATCTCTCTTCTATTGACATGCATGGAGAATACATTGCTGTGTGCTGGCTGCAGGTGGACTATCAGAATCCCACATGAATTCAGGATCCCTGACCCTCAGTTAACACAACTGGCTCAATTCCACCAAGTCTCTTCAATATGAAAACTCCCAATCTTTTTACCCCCTTGTTTTCACCCTCCCCCACTCCCACATTCTAGGTGGAACATACACTGTAAGGAGCCACTCAAGCCTGCAGGACTCCCTTGCCCACATCTTGCACATCAGGGGAAATTAATTTCAGTGTAGCCAATTTCAAGGACAGACCACAAACCCCAGGTGCCCTTAATAAGTGCAGAGGACAAACACAGCCCTGAGTTCCCTGATAACCCCAACCTGCAGGGCCTTTGCTGGCCACACCACCAGTCTTCGCAGAATAAAGAGTATGAATTCTTTCTGCCAAGGACAAGGATGTGGATACTCAAATCAGCAACTCCCATCTCTGCTCTTTCTATGCTCTCATTAGTTATCTCAGTAGGACTTTTCTGAACTACTCAGAGAAGTTTCAAAAAAAATTTCAATAAACTGTATTCTAACAACTGGGGTGAGGGTGTGTTTAAAAAAAATATAAAAAAGTACAAAAACAAAAAAACCAACACTTTATTCTGATTTCTGGGTGGTAAAAGAGAAGAGACTTAAATTCAAAATGTTTTGGAGACCCTATGGGGAAACTTTATATTTGTGTGTGGTCCTGCAGTTTTGTCAGTTGTCTGACATTTTAATTTCCTGTTCCTCTCTTATGGTGAGATTCTGATTTCCACTCTTTCTCCTTTCTCCATTACGGAAACCTAACAAGCATCTCCAGTTCTACCATCTGTTTCCTATTCACTTTTATAAATATTGAAACAAATAATTAATTTGGTGAGCAGGCATGATGTAGCCTGGCTCATCTTCAGTCAATACATAACTTCTATCAGCCCCTTCCAGTCTTTCAATCTCTTATAGATATTAGGTCCTTTGCAGCAGACTATTCATGGTCCAACTCCTCCATTAAACTGGTCCAGCTTTAAATGCTTGAATGTTTTTACTTTAGAAACAGCCATTCTGGGTACTGTGTGTCCCCACAAAATGTTGTGCCAACATAGTCCACTTGCAAACCAGTCTTTAACAACTTTCTCTGTTTAGGCAACAGACGACATGGAAGTATCCGCCGAGTCTGATAAAACAGCCATGCTGAGCAGTGCATAGTCTGTTCTCAGTGACTAGGTACACACAATCCTCTGCTAGCAGGAGCAGGATGTTACTGGGAGGAGAAAGATTGGGTCTGCCTCTAAAGCAACACCAACGTGTTCAAACTGGTACCACCCAATGCCTGTCTATTTCTGTTCCACACACCAATGCAATTCCCTGGAATTGTGCTGACAATGTCAACCTAGGGGATTCCTCCTGAAAATCCAGTTGCCATTTCAACAGAGCAGGGATTATCCTTTTCTTCTGTGGTTGGCTATGGCTTGTGTTAGTGTGATGCTAAACTGTGACAGAGCTGTTCAGTGTCCATGCATCAAATACAAGCCCTAACACAGGAGTGCTCCTATTGCTGCAGGAGCATACATGTCCTCAATGCCAAGGACCATTTTAACAGATTTTCATTTTTCTTTACTCCTCTGATGTCCTAAATCCTGCCTCTCAAGCTACCAGAAAAGATTTTCTGTGAAGAATCATGCTAACCCTTGCTAGTCAGAGATATTACGCAATGTTTAAAATCTCTGCTGCATTTCAAAATACCAAAATCCCTTGAGGATGATTGACTTAATCCTCCATGTTCCAACTTGAGGAGAAATTACAGCAGCCCCAGGAGCACTCAGCATGGATGTGGACTCACTCTCCTTGGATGGTGGCAGGGAGCAGTGTGTGCTCAAAGAGGATGAAGAGGCAGCTCAGGGCCCAGCTGTTCTTTTGTCAGTCAGTTTTGTCCATCCAGACTGGCACCAAATCTCACTCCCCTGGACCAGGGTTGTGTTGCCCTGTCCCCAGGTGCAGGCATTGTGCTCTTTCTCTCCTTCTGCAAACAGCCACATGGACAATCCAGGCTAAGTCAGGCACTCACCTTTGTCTCAGTGGCCACCACAAAGCTCAGCAACCTTGCCCAAATCAACTTTTGTCTCCCCAGACTTGTGACCATGACTCTGAATTCATCTTCTGGACGTTTTCTCACGTGAACATGCCTGTAACTTTTCATTGGGGCTTAAAAAACACTTTCCAACCCATTTTTCCATATCACCACACTCTGTCCCAGAGATGTCTCTCGGGAATATATATGGTGAGGTTACACATTCCTAATCCTCACCAGGAACGGGATTGCATAAGAACATTCCAATTATTTTAGGTTATGGAAAAAGTAATCGAGTATTTCGCTCACCACTAAAATGTCATCGTTTTATGGATTTCACAAAGAATTCTCTCATTATGTTAGATAGGCCTGGAGAGACTCCAGTCTCTGTGGGTTGCACGCATTCCCCCATTCTGCTTGGGAATTAAAAGCCTTACTCTGTTTTCCAAGAAAGCCAAGTCACTTGGTGCCCTGCTACTGACCCAAAACTTGATGGCAACACACCTGATTTCTCTTACAAACTGATGTGGCCTTTTCTGAATTTGTTCCTCACACAGCTGTGTGCACAGCATTCTCCCCACATGCTTTGTTAAAAATAATGTTTGCACGTGAAGAAAAAGAAAGCCCATAATAATAACGACATCAGCAACCACTTGAGAAATATTAACGAGTGCTGCCATTACAGCATAGCCATTCACTGGCACTGAATAAAGGCAGAAAGTCTATAAGGCCATTAATATCCCAATTTTTAATATAACTAAAATTTTTAGTTATTGTTTTGGCACAACAATGCAACAATACAGCACTGTTTTATAAACATTTTAGCATCAGCAAGAAAGCTCAGCCTTTGAGCAAAAGGGTGTGTTAGCAACACAGACTTTGTGAATGCAAGTAATTCTCACTGTAGGAGAGAGGCAAAGTGGTTTTTTACCTCTCACTGTCTTCCACATCACCATAGAGCCAACAAGTTCAGAGAGTGGCTGAATCTGTGACTGGGCACTGGACAAGCACATGGAAGGATGGTTATAAACCCATATGTCCTAGAAACACAGCTCTAGGGCTTCAACAGCTGCTTGAAATCCAGTGGCATGGCAGAGATAAAGTTGAGCAAGAAACGTCAGCACTGAGAAATGCAATTATTGTGCAGTCTGTGTTGCTTTAATGTGAACTCCTACTTTGCTGGATTTTATGTAGAAAAATGCATCACCTGCTAATTTGCTGCAAAGCTCTCATATTCAGCAGGATCTTTATAAAATCTTTCTGTAAAATCAGGAAAGTTGAAGAGAAAATCTGTTTCAGGAACAAGCACAGCACATGTTCTACATTACCTGAAGGGCCAGGGTAAGCAGTGACCCCGATTGCATCTTAGAAAAAAACTTTGTAGATTTCTTTTGAAAATACCCACATATTGTTGGGACAGCACACATTAAGGAGACATTAAAGTTCCCTTTCAGGATGGATAGCTGTAAGTGGTACTTTTTAGTGCAGGCATTGGTGCTTTGTTCTAGTGAACCTATGAGGACAAGAGAAAGTATCAGGTATTACATCCAGTCCTACAGACTCCACTCTATGAGCAAATCTCATTGCACTGGCAGGTCACACTCCTGTGCATAGGTCCCAGAAGAAAAGGTGCATAACTGAGAGCAGTTATTGAGCCCCTCTAGAGCTGCCTTTGGTGGAGAGGAGGGAAGAAATTGTGAATTATTCACAATTTTCAGTTTATCCCTAATCCCTTAATTCTGTCATTCTGAGGGTAGAGACTTTTGCTTAATGGCAGTGCCAGAAATAACAAGCTAGAATTGCATGTTTATAAAATGGGGTCTTAGTTACTTATTAGGATCAACTGAGCTTGAATTAATGTTGGCTCACATTCAAGAGCACTGAGTGGACTGACTAAGCATCACAGTTTTAAAACTCATTAATGGTTGTTTGTTGTATATATTTAACACAGTAGAAACATCAAGCACATTAGATTATAATTTTCTTATAAACATACAGATGTAGAAAAATATGGCTAATATAGAATGAAATTATTTGGACTTGTAGCTCTACTTACACCAGTGGTTGATAGATGAAGGTAATCCTAATTTAATAGGACACGTTATGCTCCCAAATCTCAGTTGAGCTGCAGTGGATAGGCACACCACCCTGTTATCAATTGTGCTTTTATCTCAGAAGAAAACTTCATATTTTGCAGGTGATAAGGCAAAACAGGGAAGAGTAGAGTGTGTGTAGAAATGCAGGTGTAATGCAAGTAGAAAAGAATCCAGGCCAGGTAGAAAGAGTAGCTGACACTGTAGATAGCATGGGGCTTTGAAAAATTACTGCTGAAGGCTACTGAATATGGAAAAATAAGTCCACATTTTGAACTGATGAAAAGGCAAGGTACTTGCTCCAGGTGACTTGTATGTGATCTGAAACATGGGGTGGACAACCACTCACACAGTTTTAATGTACTTTGCATATGAATTCTTGAAGTACTTAGGTTTTTATTTTGAGGTTGGTGTTTTGGGGTTTTGGTTGTTTTTTTAGCTGTGTAAAGGTAAAAAATGCCTAAGTTTGCATGAGACCACAGCTGCATTTCTGAAGATTTAATCATGCAAGGGATGTTCACACAGAGGCCAATGTGTCAGATATCACTGAGAACAAGAAATTGAGTTCATCTCCACTAATTTTCTGTTTCAAATCAGCAGCAAGCTTTGGAAGCAAATGCCATCATCCCACTTACCATCCTTTGGTTTGCACTTCAAACAGCCTCAGAGCTCACAAACTGAGTTATGAAACTGAATTGTGGTGCATCTACTGCACTGTGACAAGTTATGAGGATGAGCCTACAACCCAGATTGGAAACAGCTCAAGACAGGGCACCTGAAATGTGCCCCCTGTATTCATCAGCTCCTCAGCACCAATTGCTCTGCTCACACAAGCAGAATGTGGGAGCAGAGAGAAGGGACATAAAGTGCAACCTGTCAAGTTAATCCTTTAATTTAAGGCCAGTCCTAAAATCTGTGTCCTTGACACATGAACCAAGCCCCTCCTGAGCTCATCTTATCCCTATTGAAGGACAGTATATCAGTGTAGTACCAAATCAGACCAAAAAAAAAATCAATTTCAAATTATGGTCCTAAGGCAAAACATGCTTTTGTGCTTCTGAAAATAAAACCTAAACAAACTCACAGATTTGACTGAAAACAATGGCACTAGCAACAACACATGGCAATAATAAGAAAATAAGTATTACAGGATATGATTTTTCATCATATTGGAAAATCAAAATATTGGAAATATTGGAAACAATTTAAAACACTAATCTTGCCTCAGCACAAAGTTTTTCTAATTTTCCTTGGTTTTTGTGGGCTTTTTTGTTTGGTCAAGTTTTCTGTTGGGGTTTTGAGGGGTTTGGGGTTTTTTTGAGGAAAAGAAATCCCATTCTTTCATCCCCAAAGTAAAGGTAAGTAAGGCCAGACTTACCTCAAGATGAGACACATGCAGAATTAATGTAGTCCATATAGGACACAGCCCTGTCATGCATGCTCTTGACTATTTTCTACCAGAAACAGAGGAAATGCTGCCTCTTCTAGGCTGCATGGCCAGAAGCTTCAGGGAAAGCAGTGTCATCTTCTCTTCTGGAAGGAAGGGAAACCTGCTACCAAAAATGGTTTCATTAACAAATGCTTTCAGTCAGCATCAGAAATCAGAAAAGGAGAATAGAAAGCCTAGTTTAAAACATCAAATAGATTTACTCCTATACTATACAAAACACTGACAGGCAATGAAAATCAGGAGTTTGTGGTACCTTCCCAAAAACAAGCAGTTGTATTATGACTTGAAGGCTGTGCTGTCCCATTTTTCAGCTCAAAGAATTTTCTTTTCTTCAAAGAAAACAAAAGTTTCTTGTTCTCCCTGCTATTCTTCTGTGTGCTTCAGAACTATCACCTGAAGAGAGCAGCTGCAGAATGAAGACATTGAGAAGGATGGGAAAATGGGAAAAGCATACATCAAATTATAAATATGAAAGAATATAGTAACTTTTAAACTAAAGCAGGTTTAGCAAAGCAAGGAAAATAAAGGTTGCTGAAAAATCTGAAAAAGGTGATTTGGGTTGTTTTATGCAGCTGAAAAAAAAAAACAACCCAACATTATTCAGATTTCTCATCAATTAAAAGACATGATGACAACGAAACATAAGTGCATGCAGACGATTGCACAGAACAATAAAAAAAGGCAAATATCACCATCCTGAAAATCATTTAGAGACCTCAGGCTTTTTGGAATCAGAGTGGATGACTTATCCACTCTGCATCATCTGAGTAAAGAAGCAGATTTCTTGTGGTTAAAGGGTTTCAGAAAGGATTCATCAGACCCAGGATCATTTTGCAACCCCCCATAACATTGATTTCTTCATAAACTCATTTTGATTCCCTCGTGATTCTGGCAGTAATAAATCACACCAGTTTAAAAGAAGGTCATGTACACATTTTCATATTTCATACACGATCCTGTTGCACAAAAAAATGATCTGGGGTAATTTGCTTGAGGGTTGTAAAGTCATCAGTTCACTTTGGATTGACTTTAATATGTCTCCATGGAATACTCTCATGCTTTTCTCCTTCAGGATGACTCTGTACACTCATTTGTTCCCTAACTACTTTCAGTAAGGCCCGAAACTCATCCAAAACTTAACAGACCACAAAACTTTCTCTTACAGGCAAGCATTGTACATGAGATCACAGGGTCCACCTCACTGCTGAATCTTAAGTGGCATCTCTAACCCTCTTTTAGGAGCCTCAGCTACCCGTGTAGTTTGTGAGGAGGTAAAAGCACCTGGGGGTAAGACACAAATGCGTTGTACCTGCACCTAGCTGGAATCCTCTGATCTCCAGTATTACCCCCTGGGAGCTTGCATCCTGCTGCTCCTGCCTGATGCAGCCCAGCAAATCCAGCCCTCAGGTGCTCAAAAAGGCTGCTTGGGTTATTATTTTATAACAGCAGCACAATGCAGAGCACAAGGAAATATGCTTTGCAGGGAACATCATGATCTCAAGTGACCAGGTTATGCTCAGAGGGGCTCCTGTTGAGCAAGAGTTGAGTTTCAGCTGTATCAGACCTGGCTCCATGCTAAGTCAGTCCAATACTTTTGCTCCCCTTGTGCCCTAGGGAATCTCTGTTATTCTGCTTTTCCCATAGACCATGGCACATCAGTGCTTTGTTAGGGAGAGCTGTGTGGTACTGCACACACAGAAATGATGGCTGGGGTTGTAAGGCAGCTCCACAAGATCACTCCAGCACAGAGCCTGAAAGTCAGTGTTCTGTCCCTGAAGCATTTTCATCCCTTTCTGAGTTTAGTTTTAGCTTTTGATCTCCAGGTTCTGCAATTGTTAATCAGAGGATATTACTCTGCATCTTGCTGTTTACTAATAATTTTGTACATTATAATGTAATGTACAAAACTATTTATAATCTCCATTAATACTAAGCTAACTAATGTACTAATAATTTTGTACATTATAATGTAATGTACATTTAATTATAATCTCCTGTAATTATTACTGGTTTTGTTTGGAAATATGGTTGCATTTACTGATTTATTTATAAAGTATCCATTTCTGCATAATATAAAATACAAATCAAATTTCTGTATTTCAGGAGCTTTCTTTTTTCTCTTTTTTGTATTATCATAGAAACACATCTGCTTACATTTTTAGGCCCACAAGAAAATCAAACTCAAAACAATACTATAAATGAACACCAGTACATAGGATACATAGGATAGGTACTATTTTAAAACAGAGGTTTGGATTTCATAATTCAAATGCCCCTTTTTGCCAGACCAAAATACTTCGCATGCTACTAACTTGAGCTACAACTTTTATTGTGGTTGAAATCCCGACCCTTCCTTGCAGCAAAACTGTCACGGTCCATGCTATAAACCCCAGAGCTAGCAAGAGATGAGGGGCCAAGGGGATTGCTCCAGACCCCATTTCCATGTTCCAGAGAAGAGTTATTGTACTATTTCTGCTACTGCTGTCTCCTTGCTTCACACATGGCCGAGAACCCTCCCTGCTCCCACTCTCTCACGCCTCCAGCCAGTCAACAACTTGTAATAAAAAGCTGATGCCAAAAATTAGAATCATAACCATATATTGAAACAGTCCTCTGAAGTGCTTACATCTCCAGCCCCATATGGACCCAGCAAAGGATCTCAGAGAGAGGGAGAGAGAGGAGAGGAGAGAGAGACGAGAGCTCTGGCTGGGAAGCACGTGGATTCATGCTAGCAGCAGCCCAGCAAGCTGCTGGAACTGATTTACCACTAAAGCTGTTAAGCAATGACTGACTTCTTCCAATTATTGGTTTTGCAAACAATAATCCGGTTAAAATTAGTAATCTGAATGTAAAACTTTGCTTGAAGGAGAGGGAGTGATGTCCTGTGGGAGTAGGGGAAGAGGGAACACTCAGAAAGGGGAGACATGAGAAAGCATCCTAGAGGTGGGAAATGTGTTTTGCATCAGGGCAGAGCTGCAGGACACCACACAGCACACTTTCAGTTCACTCTCTCACCTCAGGGATTGCCAAATGCCACTGTGGTGACAGCAGGAATGAGCTGGATGCCAGAGGGTGAGGCCTGGGGACATGTGCACATAAGAGAGGGAGAGAAAGAGACACACAGAGATGGAAATTTAAAGGCAGACATTAAAGTCTCAAGCATATACTCCTGTTTTGCATGACTTTTCCTACTCCAGTCTCAGTTTGCAATTACAGACCAAAATTAACAACCTAGTTTACCATCTGCACATTTATTTCTTTAGATTTAACCACTGCACTGCAAGCAGCCCCATCTGTTTTAAGAAATACAGCATCATTGAGAGCTGATGGATCAAGAAACATAGGTACAAAGGTACAAAATTAACATTTTCAAAAGAAAGGGGGGCAGGTCCTGACTCTGGGGTGACCACCTAGTTTACCACAAACCAGACACTTTTTTTCAAAGCTTTGGTTTTGGTGAGTGTAGCCAAATAACAAGAGAGAAAACTGGAGCCTGAGCACAAACTTCTGGCTCCTATCCTTTTCTTAGACCACCATGCTGGATTACCACCACTGCTAACAGCACTTCCACTGAGAATTGGCAGCTGGGCCCCTTGACAAAATATGGAGATATGCTGATGGGCTTTGAGCTGAAAACACTGGAGTATTCGCTCCATTTAATAAAGAAAAGCATCTAAATCTTTTAAGTTGAAAGTTCTACTGGGAAATAAGCAATAGGCATTGCTGTGTTCCAAATGTCGGCTTCCATCCTTCTCCTATAAATCGTAGTCAGGGCTCAAGCACAAGGGGGGAAATTCCCAGCACAATCCTGCACACACCACAGTTCTGGAAAAAGACAGCACTGAGGAACTGCATTCTCCATACAGTTTTCCAGCCTTTTCACATGCCCAAAGAGAAAAGAGCCCACCCCAGGAAAGGAAGTGATTTTACACAGCATAGTAAAAATTAGGATACAAATTATGGGAAATACTCGTACAAGAAGAATTCAGCTTCCTACACACTTGGAAGTTTCACTGCCTAGGAAACAATAATAGTAGCTGTTCAGAGATTGCACCACCACTTCTAATAACTTTGTGTTTCTTTCAGCCTGCATGATTCTGTATAATTTTGAAGCCTATTAGAGGTGAAGGAAGTGAGGATAACTGACCATAAAACACAAAGGTCAAGACATAACCCCTGCCCCAGGAAGTGCCTCCACTGCAGATTAACAGTTGTTTTGACAATTTAACAATTAAAGCATTACTCTAACAGTGCTCTGATTTTACACATCTTCTCAGCATATCCACTCTGGAGCACTGCATCCTGGACCAGAATGGAGGGCATTGGCATTTTCTCAGCCATTCTTGAATTTTTGCCCCGTACATATTTTTGCTTTTAGTCATATTTTCTTCCTTTTTTCAGCAAGTAAAAAATTTTAAGCAGGCAAGCAACAAGAATTTCACAGCTATTATTTTAAAAAGCATATAGGAAATGAGGCTCTAAAATCCACGTTTATGTAATGAATGACTCCTAATCAGAGGAAGTCCTAGTAAAGTTCCCTGATGTGCTGAAAGACAAAGATAGGCAGCACCAAGACTGCCCATACTGGTGGCAGACAAGAGACTTTCACATCAGGCTTCTTGCCCACAGTGTCACCACTTCCTGCTCTTCTATGTTCCATAATATACAACACTTCATTAGATTTGCAACCTCAAACTCATTTCCATGGCAACTCATGGCACAACAAAACAAGACATTAAGCACCATACTCAGATTTCATGAGGAGAGAAGGAACTGTGGGCTGTGAGCTGACAGAATTGTATAATTCAGAAATAAATAAGTGCAACAAAAGAAATCAAATGTCACAGCATGCTAAAGTGCCCTGGGGGTAAAGGGGATCCAAACCATGCTGCACAGGTCCCCACTCAGATCAGGATCTTAGCTGCCCCACTGCTTGGCATTATTAAGAGTCAGGGCTTCAGCCTGTGGCAGTGGGACTCGGGGAAGAATCTGTTCTCCAGAGAGAGTATCAGACCTAAGTCACAATGAGGCTCAGGGTCAACTCACTCAGAGTTCAAACAATCCAATTATTTCTCCTAATTGCACCTCTACTGGAAATGTTTCCTTAGCTGAAGCCCCAGCTGAAAGATGTCTTTTGAGGGCATGTGAAAGAGGTTGCTTATTCTTATGCTTTACTCCTCTGGATGTTTTCATTTCCACTGATAATACCATTTTATTGCCTGGCTTTTCTCTCTCTCTGAGAGAAATCTGCATCAGCACTAGAATCTTACTGATGATGGCGGCTGCCTTCAGTTGGACTACTCTTCAAAACATTTTCAGAGTAAAAAACATTGCAAGACTCATATCTAAGTATTTTTTGCAAGGATTCAAGCTTGTAAGCTTACATCCAATGTTCTGGTTTCAAAAGAAAGTCATAACCATTTTTTGGATGACCAAAATTTCAATATTAAGACAGAAGCAGAGGAGCAATACATATTTAGATAAACCAGAAAGGTTTCAGACAGTGAACATTTGAATCAATTTTATACCTACAGCTTGAGCTAAGACTAAGAGCTTGATCTGGGAAAAGCCCCAAAGCAGTCATTGATCACAAAAAATTCACTGTGCTATATCCTCCAAGTAAGTATAATTCCCCTGGTTTAGATCTCCTCGGACCTTGTGTATAGAAGCTCATTTTCTTTGATCTGCTGTATAAACACAGTTGCACATTTGGGGTTAAATACTTCTAGGAGGTATTTCTGCACCCTGCTCGCATGGACATTTCTAAGCCATTCCCTACAGAGGATTTGTTCATTAATACATTTCTCTCACTTAGTGTTCTACTGCATTGGCTTCAATAGGAGAAAAAAAACAAAAAGCAAATTTTTTCAATAGGATGTTCCTAGAAGCTGAATGAGGTTTAGACAGTGTTTATTTTTCAAGCATACTCTCCAGGAGGCAATATTTTAGAGAAGCTGAGTGCCATGTGAAGCAAGGTATGCCAGGCTGGAAGACTCCATTCACAAGGACTGATGAAAATCAGTCCTTAAGTACAGCTTTCAGAATGTTATATCTATGAACTTCATGCCTGCATACTCAAAGAAAAACAAAAAGCTAGCCAAATTTCAAAAATCTAGAAATCCCATAAAATTACTGAATCTCACATAGGTTCTGTTCAAAAGTACAAAGTAACTGCAATTGGTTTGAGAGTCCTGTCAAAAATCTGTGAACAAGTCTAGTCTGAACTTAGCAAGACACACTTCCTGTGCCTGAAGGACCTAACAGCAATCCTTGAAGTTTTGAAAATGTCTCAACATGCAGCTGCTCCATGGAGAGAAGCTGATGAGAGCAGCACAGCCCTGCTGAACGCCAAGTCCTGTGGAAAACCCAGGAGCTCAAACACAGCATGGTTGGTTTCTAAATTCCCTTGAAAAATAAAATGAGTTCTTCTGAATTTCCCCTGCAGTGACAGGCAGCTCCAGAGCCATAAATGATTGCTGATGTGGTAAGAAAGTCACAGTGATTTCACAAACATTAGAAGCATAACTTGGGAAGGCATTTGGGAAGCAAGCTCTGGCATGAAGCACACTGCCTCTCCAGACTTCCAACCAGAGCACTTGTCTGCCAGCTTCTCAAATGAAATTTAGTTATGCACTTTTCTAGCAATTCATCCTCTTGCATCTGGAAGGACACTGTAATACTATATTCACTCTGTTTTCAGCACACCTGTGTGTCAATGTGTTCAAGAGCAGAGTTATTCCTGATACAGTCTCACCAGGACAGGAGACACATGAGCTAGACCAGTGCAGCACTTCTGTGTCTTTTCAGACTGGACAGGTATAAAGTACCTGTACAAGATTTATACAAGAGTACAAATTTGACCCAGTGATAATTGGTGAAGATGATGGGATATGTGTGGACAGTTTGACAAAGTTGAGGGAAATCCTGACTCCATTCCTCACTCTGCTGTGGGTTTCCTACATAAACTTCTACTAGGAAAATCCTGCAGCAAGAAAAATCAGCTAGTGGCTTGCCTTTGACATCAGGAAAGGTATGATGTTATCTTTGGTATTATAGAAAATTCTTTTCCATGGAATAGAGATTATAAAGTGCTCCTCTGTTTCCCAGAGGTCTCCATAGATAAACATCAAAAACTCAGATGCTGTGATTACACAGTAAGACAAGGAAAATGTTACTATAGTCACTTCTTAAAGCTTGACAGAATGAACACTACACATTCACCTATGTGGTTTTTTAATGAGTTTTTCTTTTCTTTTTATGGCTTTGCCTATTGTAGTTCAGTAATTTTGTTTCTAGTGCTTTTTCCATAAGTTATCTCCATGTGACATGAAAGATATCACTAAAGACAACGCCAGGCTGGAAACAGTCATCTGTTTTCTAGCTAAATCTTCCAAAGACAGCAACCAGCAACTGGAATGCATAGCAGCCGAAACCCTAATGGTGCATACTATGTTTAATTGTCCATATGTGATACACACTATTTAGCTTTCTCATTGTTCCATGCAGCACAAAGAAATCCTCAGGAGGCTGAGAAGGGTCATATCCATGGCTGAATGAGAAAATAACATTAAAATTATCATTATAGGCCTTCCTCCCTCTGACTTAGCTGGGTGAACCCTAGAAGATTTAGAGTTCAGGTTCAGTTCAGATAAACATCCAAAAGTTCACAGGTTTACCCAAACTATCTGAATCACTAGAGCCCTGAAATAAGCTGGAAATCTCCAGAACTGCCTTTCTTGAGGGATTTCCTGCACTTCCAGTTTTGGAGAAAAATCAGAAATGGAAAAAAAAAAAACACAACATGAACCAAATATTGCAGAATCTCAGCAAAACTCATTTAAGTTACACTCTGAAAGTCATTGTCTACGCTCATAGATCTATCAAATGTTTCAGTGATTTTTTTTTTTTTAACATCTGCTTTTGTGGCTAAATCAGAGCATATTTACTTTTTCACCTGACTTCTCCCAGTCTATTCTACTAATTTTTACCATCAAATTTTTATGAGTGGAACCCAGAGCAAGTGGTGAAGGGGGGCTCTGTTCTTATACACATTTACTGTATATCTACTCAGCACATTTAGGTTTTTCAGAGAATATCTCTCCATCTAAAATATTTATTAAAGCAGAGACTAAGAGGTAAAGAGAAGAGACAAGGGACAAGCAGTATAGTGAAGTAGTTTACAAAGTACTGACATTGGTAACAGATATCCCTCCCATTGGCACATGAGCTGCTGGTTTCCCTCTTTGACACTGATATGGAAAGAACATCAGCAGCCACACTATCAGCAAGAACATGACCCTCTGATCAGCCCTTGTTCACTTTCCTAGAGCAGACTTCCATCTCCCAAATTAACTGTGGCCAGTCGTTTTCTCTGGTGTAAAAATGTGGTTTGAATCACTCAAGACAGATGATCTGTATCAAACAAAGAGCACATTGCTCTGTAGTACTTTCCATCATCCTCTCCACTTGTGCAGCCAGAGAGGAACACAGGCACTCTTGCCACATGCCTGGTTCCCCTGGCAGGCTATGCAGAGCCTTCCTCCTCACAGAACACCCTCCTCATTCACTCACTGAGGTGTTGTATCATTTCTACCAGGCCAACAAGAAGCTATTTCTTATCCTACCTAGTGGGGAGGAAACATATCTCATAATTTGGCACTACCATCTGAGCCAATCAAAGGCCTACAGAGTTCAGTCTAAAAACACCTGTAAGAAAGAGGGGTATGTACAGAGTAATTCTTTCTCTGCTGTATCCCAGCTCCCAGGAAGGTACCAGCTTCGACACTTCCTGACCTGAGAGTTGGCGCCTGCCCCATCATGTTTGGTAGGTACTCACAAACCCATCCCCCTATAATTTCCCTGATCCCTTTCTGAACCTGCTGATGCTTTTGTCCAGGACAAGATGTGCCAATGAAATCCACAACTTCATTGCATTTCCTTTAGCTTGTTCATAGTCATTGTGTAGTGAGAAACAATGAACATAGAAATAGTTCCTCATTTACTCTCTCTGTCCTTCATTCACTCCTATAGCTTTTAAAATAATGATCATCTTTCCCCCACAGTCACTCTTTCCCAGCCTCGGAAATCCACCAAGCACTTTGTCACATAGGAGTCATTCCATACCATCCTTATCATCCATATCTTTTTTTCTCAAAATCCTTAGGATTTTTAAATTAAATGTTTTCAGAGTTTCATATAGAAGATCAAGTGTGAATGACCTGTGGCAGGCTCTTGTTCTGTACTTTGGTTTCCATTCCCCTTCTACCAAATCCTAGCATTCTAGATGACTCTGCCATCATTTTGAGGTGACATTCTCAGAGACACAGCCCTAATGACACCTGAGGTGTTGCCTCTCAGGTAGGAGTAGCTGTTTCCTGCTAGTCATGGCATATATATAGTTGTGTTAGTTTCACCACTCTTCATTTATCAGGATTAGAAAATAACCTGAGAATAGAGATTCAGTCATTCAGCATCCTAACAGTACCTACAATTCTCCAGGGTTGATTTGAGTTCAGGTTTTCCTGAATAGTTTTGTCCTCTTACTGCTTATCCCCATTCTTAGATCAGGAATAATTTGAAGAACATGGAACAGATTTTTGAAAGTAACCTTCCACTCCTGTGGTTGTCATTCCTTGTACTGCATCATTGTGATATTCTAGTATTCTAGATAGCTGGGGAAGTGTTTTCTACATTGTTTTCACCCATTTCTTGGAGGCTTTCCACATCCATCCCAATGAAAGTGTGAAATACTTCTTAACTGACATGAGTTATGAGTTAGAAGAGCAACACCTTTCTCTTTTTTACCTCTTGCTGGGTGTCCATCAATGCTATGATAAATTAGCTCTTAAAAAAAAGGACCTGATATAGGAAGCTCAGCTTCCTATATATTTTTTCTTCTTGGTTGTTTATTTTGGTTTGGATTTGGGACTTTTTTTTTCAGTTCAGTGTTGATCTCAGGCTTGCCTCCTACCAGCATTGGCTCAAATGCCTGAAATTATTTAACATCCTAGAAATATTCTTAGGTTTTTGGTCCTGTCTCTCCTCCTGCACAACAAACCTTGAGGCTGCTAAAATTTCAAACCCTCCTGAAGAAACCTCCCAGTCAATCAGGCAGCTGAAGCTCCCGTTTGCTGTACCTCTCCAGGGAAATGTGTCTCACGGGGTCTGTGCAGCCACTGATGAAAGGCAGCAGGTTTAAGCATGAAATGCAGTGTGGCTGTGGCAGCAGGTGGGGGTGGCTGTCCCGGTGTGCTGATGCTGGGGAAGAGGAGGGGCACACCACACATGAATAGCCAGGCACACACGGGACATCTTCTCACCAGATGGTGCATCAGACCTGCTGGAGCTCAACTCTTAATTAAACTAAGAACTAAGGGCCCCACTCAGTCACAGCATCAGTTTCCTCCCAACCAGATGTCAGCAAGACATCACAAAAATTGCATTCAATGCAAGCCCAAACCCAGGCTAAGGGTGGCCACTGCCCAAGCCTCACGTACCATCTCTGTCAGGATAAGTTTTCTCCAGCAGTGAACTGACAGCCCCTTTGTTCTGGGTCATCATCCCTGAAAGCCCCCTCTATGCTCCATGGCAAACCTGAAACCAACACTCCTGCAGCACAGCACTGTTGCTAACCAGGTGTAAAAAACAGCCTGAAGCAGAGCAGGAAATTGTCTGTAGGGTTTACTCAAAGCTTCCCAAAGCACCCAGCTACATTAATTTTTCCTAGCAGATCATCACACTGACCAAGATAACCTATGTGCTGAAATCCCAGAGGTGCACCTGGCTAAGAGCAAACTGGCAGCAGGTATCTCAATGAACAACCTTACTAGGCACTTGGAAAACACAGATAAATCTGTGAAGCCTTCAAAAGCCTCTAGATAGCATTTTCAGTATGTGAAGGAAGAGAAATGAAAAGAGACTCAGGCCAAGCTGCATGGCAGGCCTACATCTTTGCCTCTGGATCGCCTTCAGTAAATCATTAATACAATGATTTTAGGGAAGTGAGGTCCATAAGGCCCCAAAGAAGCAATAATGATTTAATTTATTTGGGTAAAACCTGAAGCCAGCAGCCTATCTGCAATTTTATTTGTCAAGCAACGGTAACAGAGTAGTACAGATTTTTATATCCTGGGCATTGACTCAGTGTCAAATATTTAATGAAAAAAAACCCAAGAAAAATAAAAAGTAGCTGATCCAAGGACTGGCAGTGACTGTACTCAAAGATCCAATCCCTCTCTTACCTCTAGTTCCCTCCTTTCACTTCACCCCAACTTTTCCCTCCCTCTGCCTTTCTCACTTGGAAGATGTTATTGTTTAACATGGCACATTCCCAAGCTGCTTAGACCAGGACAGTAAAATTATTCACTGACTTTACTGTACTCTTCCACCAGTCACTCATTTTTTAAGCTTTCAGCTCTCCTTCCCTCCACCCCCACCTCCTCCATTCCCCAATGAAATTTGCTTTTTCCCTTCTCTCCCTCCCTTTTTGCTAGGCAGAATCTGGAAAAAAGAAACCAAGGCCAAACTCAACAAAACTACTGCTGCGTAAGAGCAGTCCTTTTTCACACACAGATGGTCAGTCAGAAGAATGAGCGCTTTATAAGACAGACATCGTGCTGGTCTTTGCAATCCTGTTCCCCCAGACCTCAGCAGGAGTTTTTCATCACCAAAGTGGATAATAACTCTGTCAGACACCTCATACACACAGGTATTAATAAAAAAAAAGAAAATACTTCAGTGACTGATTTTACAAGAATCTGGGAATCTTAACGTGATGGTTAAAAAACGCGCACCGTGATTACGCACAACCAATAGCTGTGTCAACAGGGGTTTATGGCAGGCTGCTAATCAGCAGGGAATGCACTTATGTATACAGCCATGGTTTTGCACTTTATGGACAACATTTCTGTGGCCAAAGTCCATTCTGTTGCATGGCCATAAACATGCACACGCTGTGTGCTTGTAAACACCCAAGTGTCCACGGGCTTCTCCATGTTTGCATATGGAAACTCCATTTTCATGGCTAACAGCAGCTTACAGCATCACTGCTGGATGTTCCACAAGGTGCCAGCAGGTACTCATGCCTTTTTTTCCTCACATTTGGCCTAAGCTACAAAAGGGCTTAAATATATTACTTTAAAGGAAAATTTAATTTTCTCCAGACTGAGGTTTGATGACAAACAAGGTAGATTCCCATCATTGTTGATCAGATGCCAGACCCTCAGCTTTTCTTGTGATAAATACAGAGCATCAAGACCACATCTGAAAGGCAGAGACAGCACCAGCATTGGCTAACCCAGAAACACAACTCCCTTTGTTAAAAACAGAAAAATATTTTCAGAATCTCTACATTTCCCTACAACAAAAGAAGCAACGCTAAAGAAAATCCCTGCAGGAAGCTTCAGGTAGGAGCTCTGTTCTAATAGATATCTTTCTTCCACAAATGGGAATTCATAGCACTTTTGTAACCCAGCATTTTCAAATTCAATAGAATGAAATTACGGGTGAACTCTTGCGCTCTGGGTTCATTAGTCATTCCTGTCATTAGTCAAATGAGAAGGGGCAGCAGTTAATGCTTCTGCTCATGACAAGAGTTTCTCACAATAACATATTTGAGAGCTATTCTGACATTAAAGTTTAAAAAACGCGCTCTGTATTTAATCTGATTCAATATTTAAGATGGTGGTGTTCCCAAGCAGAAGTTAATGTGTGACATCCTTTTGTCACCAGCTGACCACTGCTCACAAAGCACTAAACAGTTATGGTGTATGTGGAAGTCCGAATCCCTGCTAAGGATCTGTGCTTTCCACAGGCTAAGCAGCGTCCAGTCTCCAAGCCTCCATCTCTATTTTTCCTTGAACACAATGGTAGGAAATATCCTCTTTTCCTACTCTGACTACCCTATTTCTCCTGCTCCTGCCTCCACCAGTCTCTGTTTCAGAACCATGTCTTTGCACTACTGAAGTTTCTGAGAAATAAACACCATGAACAACACCACGCTGATGATTTGTACTCTCCCCAGGGCGCAAAATTAATCCAGGATTTTGTTCAGGAGCTGCCAAAGATCAGCACATTACTTATCATTAAAGAGATGCATGGACAAAGCTGTGAGTGAAGATTGCCAAGAAATGGATTCTGCTGTGCCCACCTCGGTTTGGTGCTGTCAAGCCTTCAGCTTCATTTTCCCAACGTAATGAAACAAATTAAGTCAGCCTTTTCAGCATCAATCTCATCCATCATAAATTAATTTTTAGGGGCATTTTCCCATGGATTCAATCCAAGTGACCTGGATTCCATGCTTCTCTTTTACACCAATCATAAAAATTAACAATAAGTGTTCAAAATGAGATCTCATATATATGGAGCACAGAATAAGATTTAGAAAAGTAAGGTTAAAAGTGTTTAGAGACTTGGGGGAAAAAGTTTAAACAGCAAGTCTCTGAAAGTAACTAAGTTATTTGAAACAAATTTATATTAACACAGCACAAATAGATTAGGTATTAACTCTGAATGCACAGAAACCACATATAATCCTGTTTTCAATCAGTCTTTTCAAACTTGTAGACACTATTTTTTAATTATTATTAATGAAAAGTGCTCAGACTGCACCACAACAGCAAAACTTTTATTAAAGAGGGTGAGAGGAAAGGAGAAACTTACCATAAAGAAAGGTTTTCAGCAGCACATATCTCAATGACTCCCAAAACCTTCTCTGGTATGGATGGTGCTCACCTCTGTGAAACAGAAGGTAGGATTGGTCTGGGGAGGAGGTTAGCAGGCCAGTTCCTGCAGTAAGCAAATAAACTTTTTAATTGAGGGTCTTAAAGAGAGCAAGCAAAAAAATAAAAACCCAATAATAATAAAAAAAAACCCTTCAATGACAAATTTTCCTCTATAGGAAAATACGTGGTGAAAAGGAAAAGTGTGTATTTCAATATATATTCTCATTTTCTTTCTCTGCATGCCTCAGTCTGACAATCTGAATTTCTCCTGAGAGCATCAGCTGCAATGATTACCACAGCAGCAATATATTGATGGCTAAAGGGGAGGAAAGTCTCAAACAGACAGGGTCCTCATCCTCAATCTCCCACATTTATCAGGCCAACTTTGGAGAATTTTATAACACAAGATGAGCTCCAGAGTATTTAACAGGGACTTCTGTGTTTTCTTTGAGAATTTCACTTTTCCCAGGTTGGGTTTCAAAATGTTTCCATCTTAGCATGAAAATAAGGGAGGGTATAAACCAACCCTGCAGTGCTTGGCAACCTTGTGCAAGTCAGAAACATTGACTGTGAATGATCTGACAGGGGCTGAAACCCCAGGCTTGTAAAACCAACCAACAGACTTCAGTGCTCTCAGCGGAGGCAGGATTGATCCCTGGCAATCCAGGATTATTAGGGCTGTATTTTTTAAGCAGAACAGGGAATGTATTTCAGCTGGATTTTAACTCAAGAAAACTCTTCTGATTGTAATGGCATTACTACCTTTCTAGCTTCCCCCTCGCTCCCTCCCTGCTTAGTTCCCCTGCCAGCAGCTCCCTACCTTGTCCTCCAACACACAAAGCCCTTTCTCCATCTCAGCCTCAGTCACATAAATTGCTCTGAAAGGCAGAATCCCCAGGCTCTCACGAAGCTCCTGCTGAAATTAATGAGACTTGGCACCAGATCATCTTCTAGAGAATGATTTGCAAGAGCAACACCTTACTTACTATTGGAGACAACACAAAAATCACTTCTCCGCTGACAGCTTTGTCCTCAGCTCTAACTCTTACCCAAGTCAGGAATATTTTTTGCTTTATATCTGACTTGACAGTTACTAATACTACTGTAAGAACACACCACCTGACTTTATATGATTTAGAAAGAGGAGAGAGAGCAAAGATAATAGTTTCATTATAAGTTTTAAGTCTCTGTAAATCTCTCTACATCTAACCATTCCTGATCTCCCAAGAGGGACTCTCCAAACACTGAAGCCATGCCTATTTGGCAAGAACTACAGACAGGGATTTCTTTTTTAGTCTCCTTCGTCTCTACAGAGGGCAAAAAACTTGGATAGAAAACTTTGGCCCAGAAGCCTTTTTCTTTACTTGCAGCAGTTAGAGGCACAGTGATGGTTTTAATAGAGTTCTGTAACGACTCTATTCCTACTTTTTATGACTATTTCTTGGAGCAATAAAGTGGCAGAGGCAATGATATTGAATCACTAACTTTTCTGCAGTGAAGAAGAGAGCATAATTAGCCCGTGAAGTCATTTTCACTCAAAGAGCAAATGCATTTCTAGCTCCTGCAAAACACAGTAAAAATTCTTTCTCACCCGTGTGCTCCCCTAGTCAACACCAGAAGGTGAATTCATGTTGCCCAGATACTTGAGGAGCAACTTGAAAGTCCCCTTGACTTCTATTTTGTGGTATCAGAGTGCCTGTGACAGAGCCTGTCAGTGCTCCCTGGGCCACCCAAGGATCTCATGCTCTCCAGGGAATCACAGCAGTAATGGGCAGCTCCCCAGCTCGGCTTCTCCCACCTGGGCAGGTACAAGGCAGCTCCCTCCCAAATCACATCCAGAGGATAAATCAGGTCCCAGGTGGGATAAATTGCCCCCTCTCTCCTCACTGGCCTTGGAAAGGGTTAAGGCTCCTAAGTCAGATACCTTGATTTGATGATGAAAGCAGGAGAGGATGTTCTGCTCAAACTGTAGTTTTTTAATTGCACGGACTTTGCAACATAAAGTGAATACTGTTTCACCACAAATCTTTATAAAGGTGCAGACTGAGACTGAGAGACCTGTGCAAGGGCTGTGAGGTAAAAGTTCCACTGAAGAAAACTGATAGTTTTTACCAAATATTTCAATGGCACTGGAATTTCTCCTACTTATGCCCAAATAGCTAGGTTTATTAGCCTGAGATCCCCCTATCTATTCAGTAGAACATTTATTAACTTCACTTTTAGTGTATCTAGAATCACTATCTATGCCAATCACAGCTGAATACATGATTCTCATTAACCAGAACCAAATGAGTTTCCTCTACAGTTCAGCTCTTGCTGCAGCTGTAGCTGTGACATGGTTCTGTGCTATGCTGTCCTCTAGCAGGGCATGTCAAAAACACAAACCAAAGGGAAAAATTATTTCATTTCCAAAATAAACAAATGCCTTTGATCAGTACTAATGCATGAAAGTCAGGTATTAAAAGTTAAGAGACATGTGGGAAATTGGTTCCTCACAAAGCTTCAATTAGCTTTCAAATTATCTCTCACACAGTGTGTACAAATACTCCTAACCAAACTTCACTGAAAAATGGATTCTCAATACATTTATTTACCTAATAGTTAACACAAGGATAACAACACACATGCAAATTTAAAATAAAAACATGTGTGGGGATCTTTTGCCCCAATTAAGAATTTGAAACAGATGTGCTCTTTTAACTGTATTTCTTCACCCAATGCTTTTCTCTGCACTGTTTGTATCTTTAATGTATTTTTTTCAAAGGTACACAATTATTTATTCCGCCTTTTATCTGACAAGCATGACTTTCAAATAACATATTCTATCTTTATTTCTTGCTGGCATAACTCATCCATATCAATTGGTGTTTTGCACAAAGGGAGCTGACTGCAGTTCAACTGTAAGCTGGGATACTATTTTCATTACAAGTGCATTTAAAAATCAATGTAACAATGTTGTAGGATGAAAACATTATAATATTCAACATTGTTTCCACAAGTTTTGTGTTCTGAAATCTTCCATTAAACTCGTGTTTTTATTGGACACTTCCATTCTACCTCTCTCCACATGTTTTCAATAGCAGTGCCCAATGTTTAGAGGGATAAATTAGCTGCAGCAGCTTTTCAGTCCCAGAACCAGAAAACATTGGAAAATATATCTGATGTCTCTTTTTCTCCTCAAAACTTTAACTGTAGCTTTTACAGAAAAGCATTAAGAATTCAGTAAAGCCAAATTCCCTGGAGCAGCAAAACAAGAATCAGCTCTCAACCCAACAGACTAAATCTGAATTAGTTCTGCAAGACTCCAATTTCAGGCTATGCTCACCTACACTGAAAGTTAGGAAATGCTCCTAAATTTCTACTGGACCTAAATGGCAGGGTGTGGGCAGCCAGGGAATGCAGGGACTCTTTTGGAAAGAGGTCCAGGGATGGTCACCGCAAGGTCCTGCTTACTCCAGCATCACTGTTCAGCAGCTCAAAACTGACGCTTACTGGTAGAGCTCCATAATTGAACCAGTAATTAAAATGTTCTGTTAATTTGCAATAAATTAATATAACCAAAATTCCCCATGCCTTTTCCAGTGTTTTCATGCAGCCTTTCCAGTGTACTTGTCACATGACAGGACCATCAACTGCATGGCTGCTGGCATCTTTCACTACTGGACCCTGCCACATCCACCGTAAGTAATTTAACCATGAGTTAAGAGATTTTTTTTTTCTTTTCTTTTTAACCATCCTTACTTAAAATCTTTCCAATATCAGAATTGGGAGTTGACTTCTGAGTATTTTTAACAGTACTGGTAGCTTCAAAATATGATATCCAAAAGCATTTTACCACATAGTATCAAAGAGGACATTACCTTGGTAACAGCTGAGCAAAACACACTTTCAGCACCCAGAAAATGTCAATGCTTCATATAATTGAGACTTTATAAGCTAAAATATTTTTTAAAAATCCATTCAGATTTCTTAAAAAGGTGGTAATTTCATCAAACAAGGTAAGATTCTACAAGGGAGATGTCAAATGACATATTTCTGGCCCAAATGCTCAAGCCCCTGGCTTTTTCAGGTGTCTGATTCAAAGCATGTGGCTATAAATACTTTTTTTATCTTTTTAATACTTAAGAATTAAAATATAAATGAAACAGGCTATGGTTTTTTCCTTTTCATTACTCTGAAAAATCCTAGAATATGGTGCTGTGTTTTTTTGTCCAAGCAAACACATTCTGCTTGATGTAGACACCTGACAAAATTTAAAGCTACCATTTGAAGTCTGGCAAAGCCAAGGGGACTAAAAAGAGGGTCTTATATAAGTGTCTTACAAAAATAGTTTTATGAAAATGGAGAGAAGCTACAGGCAAATTCAGTAACTGGGGAACTTATAAGGACCATGGTTAATTGGGATACCAAAGAGTAAATCAGGATACTTTGGGAGCTTTGGCATACTTGAGTAAATGCACAATAATAATTACACAACAATCAGACAGAAGGGGAAAAAGTACTGCCATCCTGCAGACCTGGCACATCTCACTGGAAGTTCACAACAGAAAACCAAGCTGCAATGGCCCTACACCAATCAAAAAAACCTATGAAGGCTGAGACAGAGAGATGGCACTACAAAAATAAAAATCAGGCTCAGGAACCAGACCGAGTGAATTACATGTTGGCCTTTGAGAAGAAAATCAAAACAATCAACAGAGAAATCCAAGCAGCATTTGAACATTGACCATTGGAAACTAAGAACGGCAGCAAGTTTCTGAGATTTTTCCTTTTTTTTTTTAAAGTGAACTCAAGCAAAGCTAGTAAAACTTGGCAATTGTTAACATACCACCACAACTACAGGTTTAATAATGTCCCATAAACTTTAAGAATTTCAAATGCATTGCTACAGAGCAGCTTATACATTCATTTTGCAACACACCCATTTTCACACTCAAAGACATAAGAAAAGCAGATTAAAGTTTATTTTTCTTTTGATAAAGAAGTTAAGCAGATTTTGGCAGCTTGCCATCAATTTGACCCCATCTCCCAACTTTCCCCCTGCCCAAATACTATAAATTAATCTTACACTGGTTGAGGGAAAAAAAAAAATCCCTGAAAAACTTCCAACATACAAGTCCTTTGGCTGAACTTCTCAGGGGCATATCCCATGGTGACAATCGTTAGTCTTGACTATCTCAGCTGGCCTCTTCCCCAAAAATATGCCTGTAGCACAAATTTCCATCTTCCCTTGGTCTAGATGTTACCATGATCCACCATTTCTTACTCATATCCTCCAGAAATACCTACCATGACACTGTTCCTCTGAGCTAGCTGCTGGTCTCACACAAGGACATTTGCAGAGGAATGTCACCCAGCTGAAGTCAGTCCGGGTTTCCACTATGAAGCCTAAAAGCAGAGTATGGACCTACAAATTTAGCCCCATGAATCAGCAATTAAATCCAAAAATTATTCAAGGAGGGAAAAGTTCCAGCTGACTTTGACTGCAAGGCAGATTAGATGAAGGCTTTTATAACTTGTCTGCCTGGCAGTGAATATACAAAAGAATGAACAAATAATACAGGGGGACTCCAACTCCCACCTTACAGACAGCTCAGCGAAGTGCACACAGGTTTTCCTAGGCCAGATCCTAAGAACACTGATATCCCTTCCTTTGAAAAATTTAATACTTTGTTTTTTGTTTGGTTTTTTTTAGTGAGTCTGCTGTAGTTTCCTACAATGCTAAATCCCCAGCTTCTTCATTTAGATGAGCAACCAACTGAAATTAATTTTCAGGACAGACCAAAAATGGAGGAAAGTTTCAGAGTTCCTAACAAGTCTGAATTTCATGAAACAGAAAGCTGGTTGTTACATCATTTTATGAAAAAATATTTATACTGGCTCTGGCTTTAAGGTTACGTTTCTCAGTTCATGCAAGTGGCAGGAAACACACAGAATCTAATCAAGAGATAGTCCACAAGGCTTGTTAAATGAAATGTTAAATAAAGAGTTCTTATGAAAACAAAAAGATGCAGCTCAGGAAATGAGCTTGGTCATCTCACAGCTCTCTGCTGTTCCACAGCCAAGCATTGGCTAAACATTAGATTATCATTGTAAACAATACACAGGGAAAAAATTATTATCAGGATTTACTCTAAAAGTAAGTCTGAAGAGAACCTAAGTGATTAAGAGGCTCAGATTTATTTTTGAATCTTCTTAAAAGACTAATTTAGGCCTTAATGAAAATCAGGGAATGTAGGTTTTCAAGTCATGCACTTTTAAAGAATTTACTTAAAATGTATAATACAGTTTTATGCACAACCCAGCAAGAAAATATATTTACAAAATGTGAACTCAAGAAAAATCCTTTCGCATAGAAGAGTCCTTCTTAAAGAAGGACTCTCTTTATTTTTCAGTGCAGAAGGTCGGTGTTACTAGAAAATAAATAACATGAAAGAGGCAGAAGAGGACAGGGGAAATTGCTCTGCAGAAGAAAAACAAAGAACAGCAGTCACAAACTTCTCATGAACTCCTGAACTACCAAGTTAACCAAGGTAATCTATTGCTCTCCTCCATACTTCCAGTCCAGCCCTTCTTTCATCTCTTTGGCCTCAATGCTGTAACTCGTGTGCATTTGTAAGGCTGAACTATGAATCAGCACAGTGAATGTGATCTCTGAATTTCCAGTGGGGTTCCCAAACTGGTATACATCAGCCTTAGATGAAGCATTTTTTCCAGATTTTACAAGAGTGACAGCAGTGTCTAGTATTAATATCAGTGCCTCTGTTTTTATTTGACAGCATGACTGCATCTACATCTCAGGGAAAGCTCGTACAAAGGGATGGCTTTGGAGCTTGGCTCCTGTATGCGCTTCTAGCTCATAACACAGTGAAATTAATAGCTACTTTTATTTCATCTGGCAGGGACTTTTGCTGTCGATGTAGGATAGCATCTCCTGTGACCACAGGGTTTCTCAGATTTCCCAACAGTTTAATTGCTCCATGCTACATGAGGTTGCATTTTCTGAGACAGAAGGAGCTATCTCATACAGACAGGGCTCTGCAAAGCAGCCAGCACTCCTGAAACACAGTCTTTGTTCAGTGACTGCGAGGAAAAGAAAATTAGTAGAATTTCAGTGGATAAAGCATCACAATCAAATAAAGGGCTTATGCTTAAAAATTACTATCAGATAAACTAATAAAGATTAAAAAGAAGTTTAAAGCAAAAACCTGAGTATGGAATTATTTAAGTGTCTTCATTTCTGATATTAAAATTCCAAAACCCCTTTATTTCTAGAAGGGAAAAAGGGGGGAAGGTGAAAAAGAAAGAGACAACCAAGTGAGTTGGATATCTGGTCAGGCAATGAAACATAGACAATCAATGAAACTACACGTTTTTACTTTCCTCTCTTCCTGAAAGAATTAATGAAACTCTTGAACTTTGGCCTCTTTTTTCAGGCTAGACCAGCAAAGAGACTGCCTGACAACCCACAGCAATGCCGACGGAAGATTTTAGTGTGAGAACGCTGTGTGCTCATTTGGCATTGCACTCCCTAGAGGGAATATGCTAGACAGTGTATAGATTAAATTTAGCTAGATTTGGACATTAAGACACACTACTTGTGCCTTGATAGAAAAGATTAAGAGAGGTCATTCTATATTTGGTTTTCTTTGTAGGTTTATAATGCTTTTGCATTTCTAACTCCTTTTTCCTTTTCTTTTTATGGCATTATTGTCACATAGCAGGAAATAGTTCCATCTTTCTTAGGGATGCTGGTTAGACAATATAGGAAGCTTGTGTTAATCAGGAGTCTCTGAAGAACTTAGTCCTTTCAGCATGCCTTATAATTGATTTCAAGTGTCTTATGAAAAGTCACTGTGACACAGTTTTTCTTTGGCTTCAAAATCAAACGGAGAAAAAATTCCTGCCACAGGAAAACCAAAACTTCAAGTCTGAAATGAGAGTTTTCTGGGATTTTCTAGTTTTACATGAAATGCCACTATTCAGCAGGAATCCTCAGCACTGCACCAACTAATAACAAAACACCTAGAGTTGCCTGTAGCCACTGCCTTGCAGACAATAAAAAGACTCCCTTTTAAAGAACGCTACAAAAACAGTTCCAGGTCATTTCCCTGCTGGCTTTTCTTGTTTCAAATGCCTTTCAGAGTTTTGGCTCTGTTGACACTGCAGGTTAAATGAAATAAAAAATCCTAACAAAAGCCTCAAAACTCAGCAACTCAGTCTTTTTTATCTACCTAAGTGTTTTTGAGACTGCTCATCACCATGGGATCCGAGTGCCCCTTTTCACATATCAGTGCTTCCAAAAGGATCAAGTCATGGTAAGACCATGATACTTGAGTGGCTGTTGCAAGGAAAGATTGCTTTAGAGAAGAAACAAGTCCTCTCCCCTAGAAATAACCCTGAACAAGACAAATTTGAGGTGGGATAGGAGACAAAGTAACAGGGCTGTTTTTCCTTGGCAAAAAGATTAGAAGAGCTGGCAACATATGTAAATGGAGTTGTAAAGAGTTGGAAGAAAATGTTTTCCTCTAACCTTCAAGTGCAAAGAGGCCACAGTTCTTTCAAAGAGCTTTCCTTGGGATAGTGTGAATATGGATCATCCCATACTTCACAGATTGAATAACCATCTGAAAGGAGAATAATTTAAGATAAACTGAGATTAGTTTCTGGCATTGACATCTGCTTGGAAAATCTAGTGCAAGGGTCATTTGACTTGCTATGTTATTGGTAATACTGCCAACAACCAGTATCAAAACATTGAGAAATTTGTAAAGATCTGGCGCATTACATCCTGCTTAATACATTCAAAGATTTGAACACGACAGCATATTGTAATGTAGTAATATAATATAGTAAATTTGCAGAACCAGATTCAACCCATAAGGAGACCCAACACGGATTTCAATACATGTGCTTACTGCAATCTGAATGAATTATTTTAATACATACTTAGCTGAATGCATACAAACAGCACTATATATGGAATAAAAAAATTGTGCCCCTTTTTTCTCTGTATTATATGCAACTGGGGGGAGGAATGTACTTTTTCATACATATTTCTATCTATATTTTTGCAATTAGAAAAGTATACATTTAAGTGCAGGGCAAGATTAACTGTTAAAACCTGGCTGGCATGCTTTAGTTAATGTGAGTTAACAACAGCACAGTCATCCCTAGAGAGGTACAGTAAGCTTTTTGATGAGGGGAAAGCAGTGAATCAGAGAAGATCTGCTTGAGTCACCCAACACAGACAGACAACTTAGGGGACAATGAAGAAAGGGACAGGATAACCACCAAGCATCACCTCAGGAGAGGCAAGTTACTACTGGTTTCTTGGTTCCCCCCATCCCCCAGCAGATGGTGAGACTGATCACCCACTGGAGTGCGTGAAAACTGTCTTACATTGTTACTTGGGGAGTAAAAATGAACGCCCAGGATAAAAATCCTCATTCTGGAAGTTCCATTGGAAAAGTTTTATCATACATCTTCCCAGACAGAGAAAGTTTTCAATTATCAGAGATTAGTCATGGTATTTCCACTGGGATGGGCTAACCACCATGATCATATTTTCACTCCTACAGAACACCTGATGAGAAGGCTGTGGACAGAGCAGGAATGCATCTGGAAAGGCATTCCTTTTTATTCCTTTACAGGCTGGGCATAACATTGGACAGTCCCTGTGCTTCCACTAGATAGAAATGGAGAGGCTTAAAAAGAATGGCCATAGTTCCTGTTCTTGTTCTAAAAACAGAGCTGTGTGAAGAGTGAAAGTTTTCTCTAAGTTCCTGTGTCAGCAGCAAACGTGGGAGAAGGGACCCAGTGCTATTTCATTACCCAAGACACCAACATACCTCTTTGGCCACATGGAGAGAGCTGGTGGAGGGGGAAGCTGGGCAGTGTGGAGAGATGGCTTGCTAATCCTGTCAGGAGAAAAAGTGTTTCATGTCACTCAGCAGCATCTCCACAGGGCAGTGACGGGAGAAGCGCTGACAGCCCCTGAAAGGAATCACAGGCAGTCCTGCTCCACTAGGGAGAGGTCGGCTTCCACACAGAGCTTATGGGGTGGGGGAGATGAAAGTGTGGGGCAGGGACATCTGGGCTCCATGTAGGATTTCACCTTCCTCTGCCCCACGAGCAGTCCTGCCTGCTTCCAGCTAGCCTGTCCTTCCTGACCCCTTCACCAAGCAGCTCTGCCGCTCTCTCATTCCCCGACTCTCAAAGTTTAAACTTGCCAACCCTGCTGCCAAAAGTAAAGACAGAGATAATATTGGATTTGGAAGCAACTTCAGTGTAAGGAAGAGCTGCAGAGACAGAGCAGGGATTGTTGCCACATGTGACACAGAGTACCTACCATACCACAGCACATTCTGGTAAGCACATTTCGCAACCAATTTTACAAACTTATGCTGCTTACTTTAGAAAATGTTTAGTCAGGCGCTTTCAGACAGTGGTGCACTTGAATGATTCTCAGCAGGAGAAGCAGTAAATAAGTGTAGATAAAGATGTGAAACATCTACAGAAAGGATGAAGCCACCCAAGACATCAATAGGGTTAAATAGGGTTAAATAAGAAGGCACTTTAATCACATCATAAATGCCTATATTGGCTCAGAGGTACCACCTCCAGTGTACAAATCAGAAATCATACAAAATAAATCTAATCTACATTCTACCTGAGGGCCACAAATCCTCCTTGAGCTCATGGGATTCATCATCCCCACACCGACAAACCACTCCAAGGGACAGGGTGTTTAGCTGTGGCCAAGGACCCAAATCTTCCTCCCAGAAAACACTTCATGTTTTAAAAACACAAAGGTATCTGGGTCACAGCTGGGCATTTGGGTTTTTACACAAGATATTCCTAACCGTCTAGGAGGCTTACACAGCACTTTTACTGCAGCACACTGCCTACTTTGTGCCACACCCTCAGTAGCAGCAGCCACACATCCCTCTCAGAGACCCTTGTCCTTCTCTCCTAGGCCCTCAGAACCCCTTGAAAGAGACAATAATTCTTGCCTCAAAAACTAGAGAAAACTGCTTTTTTTTCTGATACATGACATCATACAGGGCAGCCCCTCATCCATCAGTGGAGAATAAAATTCAGAGGTCTGGCTGTTCTTTCACTCCAGTTGCATTTCAACATCACATTTTCCCTGCTTTGGTGAATTAAAGCTGAAAGGCTTTACAGGAAATATGTCTGTTACAGGGATGTAAACAATAAATAATTATAGGAAAGAGAAAGAAAGAGTGATTTATTGAAGACTATTCACTTCTAGGAAGTAAATAACTGAACTTTCAATTTAAGTGGACATTTTTACTGCCGAATAAATCTGCTTCCACAGATATGAGAAGAGACTTCATGTAGTACACAGAAAAGGAAAACTTAGAGAAATTCAGATAGTGCCAGAGAGCAGACAGGGCCAGATTCTTGATAGATGCTGTTGGTTTAGACCAACCTAGGATTGTTTATATACTCATCTGCCACTGAATGACAGTATAGTGAGATATAGCAGACATAAACAAAATTGCTGTTGAGTAAGGGAAAAAGAGCCACATGCTTATCCAGCAGCCTTCACATCACCAAAACTGCAAAGACCTCGATATTTGCTTTGCCCAAGTATGGACCACCAGGACTTTTAAGACAAGCTCCCAAAGTTAAGTACTGCATCTATTTTTATATTTTTAAATGTCATGCTTTGAAAAACATTTGAGTACCCAGCAGTTCCCCTGGACCACAAAGAGAAGTGGCAACTTTTAGCACTACATCACTGATGTACCTTTGTGGATTCTGATGGAGATGGATCTGTGGACTGCTATGCATATCCAGAGTTCAGGGATGTTCAGTATTGGCCACTACCTGCCTTGTTGTGAAAGTTCTCCCAAAGCACCAGAGGTCAAGTTATGGTTACTAGACAGAGAACCCCACTGTAAATGAGAATGGACTGATAGATCTGATGGGCCACCATAAGAACAATGATTGCACCTGGCTTATTACTTGGATCAGGTGCTATATTTGGACACATTCAGTTTCTAGTGAAGATGAATGTGACTTGAGTTTCTTATCACCTCTGAGAAACATTCAGGCCAAAACCTGAGGTCTTAATATCCTTTGCTAATTTCTGCTCTGCAGTTACTGTACAGTGCAATGCTAGAAATAACACCATGTTCTTGTTCTACATGGATTATTTCAACATCCTTGAGAATTTAAAACCTACCCTCTTTAATTTTCACCAGCTACTCCCTCTAACTGTCCTTTTCCAATGAACCAAATATTGTTTCTTTTTGATCTCATTTCCCACAAAGTCAAAGTACAGTTGACACTCCCTGAAGTAACATAACAGATATGGGTATATCTAAAACATGTGAGCTCAGGAGAGATTTGGAAAGTTTTATGTACATGAAATAATTGAATTCACACACCACTGACTTTTATCTCAAAGGATGGCCACACAAAAAGCTGAGCCTGGTTCCTAAGTGGTGAGATATTAGATTTCCATCTGATCTGATGGACAGTCTTAACAATTTTATGGAATGTGATCTACCCCTCAGGCTTAGAGTGAACTCTGACAAGTCATAATTTTAAAGCTCCAAAACATGAATTTTTGGGAGAGACTTGCAAATCTAAAAAGCTTTTGTATGAATAAGACCAAAGAATAAGACAATTATGAAAGAAAGGCAGGGAAAATAAAGAAATACATCCTGCATATTTTTTTTATATTTGTTTTACTGTTAAACTTATTTTCAATTATTTCAATTAGTCTACCTCTGAGGCTTCTTCTATTTGTTTCCTTAAAAATTAGTAATCCCCACTTCAGCAGTAAAGAGCTGAGTAAGATTATTCTTTATCCAGGTGCAAATACAGTGGATCTTCCAAAACATATAGTGTAATTTTTTCAGTCACGGCTGTTGCATTTCAAGAGCTCCCCCTGTTTTGTGACAAGAAATCCACATTTCTATGGCCAAATCAAGCAGATTTCAAACTTTTCTCTAGACTTGGAGCAGGCTTTGAAATCAGAGACTCAGAGTGATGAAATTAAAATGCAATAGGACATTAGTTCACTGAGTTCATGTACCAGCAAAAATCTGTTTTAAGATTTGAGACTGAAGTTAAAAGCACAATAAAGATACAAATTCCTGCTAATCTGAAACTTTCTCTTTCTCACCTTGTCATAAAAGCCCTTTGTGCCTGTAGCCACAGTCCCTTATCTATCCTGCAGACTCTGCCAAAAGGAAGCTGACACCTCATCAGAAGATATCTGGGGAGAATGGTACTGCTTGAATCCTGCCTCTATCTTCAGAATGATATTTTAGTCTACAAGGGATAGCAAAGGATTTCCATAGGCAGATGAATCATCAGAAAATGTAAGCGAACAGCTCATAAAGAACGTGTCCTCCTCATAACCAGACAGTTGGTTTTCAGTTTCATGTTCTAACTTTTAAAAATTAAAAATTCAGCTGGAACTGCCTCTTTGCCTAATGCCTCTGAATTCATTTCCCTAACTGCTGCCCTGGAATTAGAACCAATTTCATAGTCATTATAAATGCAAATTGTTTTTTTGCATTCACTGGTAGTTGCTGTGGTAGTTGCATAACTTTACAGTATTAAATGTTAGCTATGCCCCTTAGCAGAAGCTGAGCTCTGCAGTTTTTCTAAGAGATCAGAGTGGGCAAAGGCAGCCAGTGCTGTGTGTGAGAGAGTTGAGCCTACTTCAGCTACCTGTGGTGTCTGCAGTGCCTGGAGGACCTTGCAGGGCAAGACAGCAGGCACCAGTCAAGCTGCAGTAAAAAAGATACCCCTTAGCAGTGAAAATATACACCAAGACACTCCATTCCTCCTTTCTTATTCATTAGCAATATTTCCTTAATTTCTTTTTCCCATGTATTTACATAGCATTTCTGCAAAAGAAATCTTGGATGCCTAAGATTTTTTGCTCAGTCATTGTTTTTGACCATTTGTGTATCAAAGTGCAACTTTTCATGGATGTCCCTTTACTGCAATATTTGATTCCAGATAAACAACTGAGCAGAAGCACAGATAATGATGAATATAGAATAATGGAAAACTAATTACAGGGAATACTGATCTTTATTTAAGAGCATCTTTTATTGTGCATGGCACAGTTATTAAAAATATTGTTCTCCTGAAAACTCAGAAAAACAAAGTTTGCAGTTGGCAAACCCTTTAAGTGTGTGCTTACCTTTAAGCCTGTAGAAAGTCTTCCAAATGTTTGCTGGAGTAGTCATGTGCCTGGAGTTAAGCATGCTTAGAAATACTTCACTGGACTCAGACCCAAAATCTGTTTGCATTATGGTTTGGAAATAGCAAAGGACAGAGAACAAAGGGAACAGTTATTCAGAATTTGGACAAATAGCTGTAAATACATTTTTTTGTGTTATTAAGTCAATGTTGGCTCTGCTCAGCATGCACTGAATGAACACACAATCCTAACAATCACAGCTGAAAAACACAGACCATGGACGTTTATTGATTTAGACAAGATCACTCCTCACAGGAGAGTGAGCCTCTAGTTTTACAGACCTTTTAATTCCCTGTACACCATTCCTTTCCCTTTTACAAATCTCCTGCTGTGAAACTCTAATGCACTCTTGAGACACTAGAAATCATGGAACTGGCTCTGCAAATTGTCCATCAGCCAAAAGAGGAAGCAACTCCCAAGACCAGGGGGTTTATTTGTTGCTATCCATGCCGGTTTTGTCCAAAAATAAAACAAGAGTTACTACATACCAAAAACCGAAATGTTGTTGCAAAAGTTTTAATGGCTGCATATAATTGGGGTTTTTTATTAGTGTTACTCTCGAGCCACATCCCAACACCCAAAAAAAAGGTACCAAATGTCTGGGGTGTCTACTGGCAAAAACTATAATTTCTTACTTTAGGCAAATCCAACATTCCATGCAAATGGAAGTAATTTCTGCGATACAAAAAGTCCTTTCAGAAAATGCTGAACTGATTAGTATTATGGAAAAGTGGAACTAATTACTGTAGTGATATGACAAAAAAAAAAATGAAGCTAAAAATTAGAGCCGTCCAATACTTGCAAAAAATAATGGCGTATTTCCCACATATGCAACCTTTGTGCAATTCAGTTAAAGGTATGAGCAAGATAACCGTGAATCTCCCTAACCCATAAATGCAGGTCTCTTTGCAAATCTTTAAGGAGAAGTAGTGTACCAAAAGCCCATACAAAATGTTCATGCCTAGGCTCAATTACTCTTCAGGAACTCCCCAAAAGGGCCACTTTGCTCCCTAAAAACAAGGTTCACCAGCACAAACCTTATCTGTTCTTCCAATCCCATGTGAGCTCAAGGCAGAGACCTTTTGCTGGCCCTTCACTCCATGGTAAATTTCACCTTTGGAAAACAGAGGCCACAGGCTTGTCTGAGCAACACGTGCCCCTTTTTTTTGAAAGACTGTCAAGGCTACAGAGCCAACTCATTAACCTATCCCCCAGCAGTTCCATCTGGATGGTCTTATCTGTAGGAATCTGGCCTTTCATTTATTTTTTCAACCACCATTTGTGACAGAGTTTCTTAAAAAACAGACTCATGACTTATTATTAGCACATGGGCAGGTCAGCACACGGGTTTATTTGCTGTTAACCAACATCCTAACATGCTGTGCTTAAAACTTCCAAAGGGACTATGAATAGGCTGTAAAAGTAGGAGGTTGAATTCCTGAAGATAAGAGCTTGTGATGGGACCACTGTCAAAGCAACTCATATTTTCCCCTGATAACCCTTGAAAATCACTATGCAAAGACATATAGTTCAAACATATGTAAGTCCCTGACAATACCCTTTTTAAAGGCATTTTGATGACTGGCCTGTAACACTTCAGCCGTGCCACACAGAGAATAATGGGAAAAAATAGAGTGTTAAACTTTGAAAATGTACAGTCGATCCAGAAAAGGTAAAAGAAGGGGAGAAGTCAGGATCAGGAGAGAAAGGAAGTGAAAGAGGTAAGACAAAAAGAAAATATTCCCACTAAAGCATGTGCAACACAATGCCTGCAGGCTGTTATGGAGAATAAATACTCCCATCTCTCTTGTCAGGGGCAAACCCTAAGAACAGGAGGGTGACCAGATGGACACTGAGGTCAATGCCTGGATGCAAGATCCCATTTTCTACCTGGGATGTCTATCAGACCTCAGGCCATTCAGAGCTTCACCACTGGAAACACTCCCCAAAGTGGCGGTGTCCCTTATTTTTGGTATATGACACGTGCACACAGCTGGACACCACATCCCAGGAAATTATTCCTAGTGGAAGAAAAAAATACAGCACCACCTCCATAAAAAATTATTCACTCACGGGCTTTCATCTTGTGCAGAGCACTGAAAAGTCTGGAGAGAGATAAATGTCTGTTATACAGGGATTTACACATTTCATCCAGACGATTGACTTAAATTTCAAGCATGAGGCCAGAATTGATCATTTATCAAGTTAATCTTTGTGATACATTTAGTGTCTAACCATAATACCTCCAATTGCTTTCACAGTCAGCAGAGACTGGGCAGGAGGAGAGCACCTGTTAAGAATCAAGAACTGAAAAAGAGCTATGCAGTTGATTTGAGTTATAAATACTGGCCTCGATCCTGCAAACTCCTGGCATCCACAGAGAACAAGTGTGAATGAAGCTACAACTGACTGCCTCAGTGGTCTGATAATTGTCTATCTATTTTAAGCAGGGACCACCTTCCCAATTCATTGTGGGGCAGAGAAAAGGATTAAACATTTAGCCATGCTCCACTGTTCCTAGGCTCATGAAATAAAGCAGCAAAAGAAGGTAACTTGATTACAGCAGTGACTTAAATCATTAGGATATCCAGTAGCTTCCTTTCACCACTAGTGTCTCGATGCTTAATCATCACTGGGAAACTTTGGGCTTGACTCTCACTTACTGTATTGCTCCTGCAAAAAGCAAGTATTAAAATATATTCATATAACCATTAATATTCATTAGTCATTGATTAATCCCTCCACTCCCATTTACAAGATAGTTCCTAAACATGAGCTCTTTCAGCCTATTAGGAGCCAGAAACTTATTTTCTTTCTTGAAGGAATAAAAGCACAGTTTTGCAAGTAATATCTGAAGACCACAGCACCAGCTAAAACTGTGAAACCTCTGACGAAAACTGAACATTTAGTGAGTAAACATCTTTAAAACTAAAGTTTTTACATTTCCTAAAGTTCTGCATCTTAAAATTCAAAACTAAACATTTTAAATTATTTTTATCTTTGCTAAACTGAAGTACAAATACCAGAGAAAATATTCCAAACTCTATACAGGGCTTAGAATTTAAATCCTGCTGACTTTTGATAAAATCTATGCTCCTGAATCTCTTGGATATATTTTCAAGAAAGCTTTGTCTTTTTTGTAAATGACCACTGCCAATTTTTAACATTTCTGCTGTTTTTCAGGCTATCCTTCCTGTATGTGTCATCTAATTGTATTTTCATTGAATTGTTCCTCTAGATCAGTTTAATTTAAAAAAAAAAAAAAAGAGGGTAAACTGTTCATTCTTGAAATCAAAAGGTCCTGTGTCTGCCATCCTAAGTCTAAAAGAGTGTGTGTAGGCCAGTTTCTCGGCTGTCTGTAGTCATCACATGTCAGTAAGTGCTGAGTCACAACAATACTACATGCTGGGGGGAAAAAATGACCCCTTAGATCTCTAATTAAATCACCCTCTTGCCTCTGTCTAGCTCTACCCTTCCATTTGATGACCACTTCCAGAGCCAGTGGGAGGGGGAAAGCAGCTACTGAGGGGATGGAGCAGAGGAATGGAGGAGGCTTCGTGGGTTGTTTTCCAACCCACACATCATAAAAGGTGGTTTTTTCATTCTGATTTTGTACAAAACCTCAACACCACAGAAGCCCAGATAAAGACAGCATTTTCAGCACTCCTGTGATTCAATTAATGGACTTGGAGGCCACTGAAGTTATTCTTTGGCATCACCAAGTGAAGAGTTGAGGGGGTGTAGCTCTACAGTCACACATCCAGAGTAATGCAATTACTTCCAGTCCAGGCTTAAATATTGGCATTGATACAGTGACCAGTTGTAAGGGAGTGCTTTAACTACCCAGATGAATGAGAAGCTCACATTCAAAATAATTGCTGCAGCTGCATGGATTGTCTAAACTATACTTTTACATGACATTTTGCCTTCAGTTCAGTAAGCCCGAGCACAGATCACTAATATGTGAAAGTCAGACACTGCAGAGAGACTAAAACTGTGAATTTGTACTTGTGCATTTTTTAACTCTCTGGGGTTGGTTCTGGATTACCTCTGATATGCAAAAAAAAAATTAAAAAAAGAATAATGATGTCATGGTGAAAATTCACACGTGGGTAGCAGTGAAACAATGCTGTTTTGTCCGTTTATACTCAAGAATGGATTTCATTTCCAAATGGGGGAAAATATACAGCATCCGCATTAATTACGAGCAATTTGAAAAACAGCAAGAAGTACAGGCGAGGCTACCCGAGGCAGATGAAAGCTACTTTGGTCTGACTTTTGCTTTCTTTTCTGAACTGCTGCTTCCCTAAGTGGCAAGCAGTGGAGGTCAGAGGCCAAACAAGAAGGATAAGCGTCAATGGGAGGCCCTGTGGTGTGACACAAGTGCATAGTGGTATATTGTCCACAGCCCATGAAGAACTTGTCAACAGCTCAGTGAGAATCCCTCAAAGGAGTGGCTACAATTTCATTGCATCCTGCTCCCTGGAGGCAGTGGCACATACCCAGGGAAGCAGCAGCTATATAAGCAGGATGGCTCTCTAGGAGCTCTGCTGTCTTCTAGCATTTGTTTTTATATATTGGCAGAAAAGATTATCAGTAGAAGAGGCTTCCAAGTAACTGGGAAATTCTATGCAAGAGCAGCTAGATTAAAATTTAATTATGCTTTAGAAAGCTAGGTGTCAAAAATACAAATAATATTTACTAAATTGGTTCATGTTTAAGCCCCTGTAAAATCTTCTTGTGACATCCAGTGCCTAGACTTTCAATCTCCTGTGAATCATCAACTTAACTGAGCAGGACACCAGGCTTTGATGAACCCAGATTTCCTACAAGGAAAATAACTAAGACATAGTGTCCTTTTCATGAAAAATTAAATATCAAGCTATCCTCTGAAATACAGCCTCTTGCAACAAGCAAGCTTTAATTTCTTCTCCCCACTGCAGTTATCAAGGACAGCATGAAGAGCATCTACCATTAAATTATAATGGTAGGATTTTTCAATCCTGGTATACAGCTAATGGAGTTGAGCAGAAGAGAATTTGTCTCATAGTTAAGGAAAAATTCTGCCTTTCTAGAAAAATAGGTTTAAAAAATATAAAACCCCCTTTGTTCTGGTTTTATATAGCACCTGGAACAGCTAAGTAAGAGCCCAAATAAGGGCTTTTAGGCCTAACATCATACAAGTGATAAATCATCATCCTGATTCTATTTTGAAAAGAAACCAGAAAACAAGCTTGAACTGAATTCTATCTGTAATGATAAATAAAGAAGTTCACCAGGAAAATAAATTAAACAGCATCTGTTTGGTGGATGAGGCCCAAAATGTTGAGGATGGATATGCAGTCAGGCTTGTTCATAAAGAAACAACAGGACTAATCAGAGAGTGAAAGTATAGGGCGGGTAAATAGTGAAAGAAAGCAACATTCTGTCCTGTTGGCAGTGGATTTTAAACAAATTGCAGCTTGTGTTTCTGCAGAATGGGTAAAAAATAGGTTTGGGGCTGCAAAGCACATTTTGATGACTCTCTTCTGTCTCTTAACGATTCAAGTATCCTGTATTTTCTACCTTACTCTCCAACTCTCCCTTAATCATCTTCTTAAACACAATAAAATATGCAAGAAATGAAGACAGATCCCAGTGTCCCAGTCACGTAACTTTAATGCAGTGAAGGCATTTTTGCCATCTGACAGGCTGAGTCAGATTTCTGTATCACTTTTAACCATTTGTAGTGGCCTAGAGGCATTTTGGTCAACTTTTCTGACTTTCAGCTGCATTACTGCAGATCATCAGTGTTGAAATAAATGGGGTTATGGCAGCATAACCTGAAATACAGAGATGAAGCAGACCCTGGCACTGTAAACATGATGCCATTTGTGAGATGAAATGTCACATGTTTACATCCACCGCTTCCAAAGCCAGGAGAGCTCAGACTGTCTCACTGAGCAAAGTAAGATTGAGAGCAATGAGTTTTTGGAAAATTGACTGGCAAGGAACCAAACCATAACTCATAAATATTAGAAGATGAGTTGAGCTTCTCTGAATGAAATACTGCCCAAGTCATAATAAAATAAATACCTTATGATGGTTAATAGCAACAGTAATGTACAGTTGTTTAAACTTCTGAGGGGTCTTGAAAATGCTGGCAAGTATCAGCCAGCCAAGCCTGACAGCATCCCACACCTTCAAGAGACACTGAGAGACAGTAGAAGCAGCTTTTTCAACTGCAAGTTGAAACCGAGAGTATCCAACTTGGATTAAGTCTTGCTATTCACAATACTGGCACCTGCATCTCCTGTTTATCCTATCAGGAATAAAAAATCTAGGAAAATTTGGGTTTCAGACCCAGGCCAAAAGCTGCTATTGGAGCACAGCCTCTCTTGCTCCAAGCAAGATATTTTCATACTCATGTCAGAGCTCAGCAGACAATGTCCAACAGGAGTCTCAGCCCCTGGACTGATGGGTCAGAACTTTCATCTTTGGAGCCTGCTACAACTTAATTTAGAGCTGAGCATTACAAGCATTCTAAAAAAATCTTGGCACTTCATTCCACATAGCTATAATGCAACCCCACTCTTAATGCTAAGCTTCCCTAGAAGCAGCCTGCCCAGAGAGCAGCTGAGAGCTGCTTGTTCAGGGAAGAGGAGCAATGTGGTGAGCCCAGGAAGCACGAGCCTGCACTGAGCCATGCTACTGCTGCTGCTGCCACAGGGGAGCAGGGGAGAAGTGTATTGGGCTCTCTGCACAAAGCCAAGCTTGGATCACCTGCCTTTAGGAACCTGGAGGAAGCCCCTTTTAAATACAGTATTTGAACCTTTGGCAATAGGAAGCTTTTTAGTCTTTTTGTCTGAAAGTTTCCCAAAAGGATATAAATGCTTAGGAAATCACAGCTGTACTCACCCTCAGAGGCCACATTTACTGGTTTTGTCTCATGAGCTCATTCCCCAATTATATCAACAGGACATGGATGTGGAAGCTGAAGACCTTAAAGAATCACTCTACTTACCTGTTAAGGCTAGAAGCCATAAAACAGAAGGGCATCCAAATTAACAAGACACAGCTTTCAAATCCACTTTCAAAACCGACTGGTCCTGTTCCCTCCACCTCCTTTGAAGTCAAAATTGGTTTCAGTTTGTGCAAGGAGAATCAGACTGTTTGTCCATCCCCACGAGGATAGGGTCAGCCCTAAATATGAGTAGTCTCCCCTGGCTGCCACAACACACCAGCAGGTTGTGGTTCTGCATAGAACCACAGAACTCACTCCCTGAGATATTCAGTGTGGATGGAAGGAAGAAGAAAGAAATCAGAAACTTTCTTCTGCAACTCCCACAAAGTATTCCATAGGATTGTCAGAAATTATAGAAAAAGTCACTCACAAACCTCATCAACTGTTAAGAGATCACAACACAGAAACAAACTCTTCAGAGCTCTTTGTGGAAAATGCATGAGAATAGTTTTTTGAACAAAAGCATAATAATCTGACCTCTGAACACAGGAGGTTGGCTGACTTGGGAGAAAACCAGCAACTTAAAGATGCTGCTAAACTTCTGCTCGTCTGTCCAGCCAAGACTATCCTGCAAAAAGCCAATCCTGCATTATGACAGGCAACTTGGCTTTGTTGGACAATGGACACTACAAGGAAATGCAGAACGGAGAGAAACTAAGCAGAAAGAAAACAAAATTTACTTCAGTTCTATTCACAAAACCAACCATCAGTCCCTGGAAAATCATAACGTAGAATATGCACTGACCTCTAAAAATGAAAACTATGTTGAAAGGACTAAATGTCACTGTAGAGTTAAAAGATAAACAGAATCCTTCCCTTCAACGGCACCAGTACTATGTGACTTTTAATAAATTATGTGAAAACAGATTTACAGGCTCATGCCCTAAACTTATGCCTCCTTTGATAAGAAAACATGCAAACATAACCATCTAGAGAAGCAAATTAAATTCCCAGCACTGGATCATATTCAGAATAAAAACAAAGGGGTTCTTCAAAAGCTAATCTCTCAGAAGTCTCAGCACAACATGATACTCTCTCAAGGTGCAGATTTCTCTACCTTGCTGCTTAAGTATACTTTACTATACAGTGCATAACAATAAAGAGCTTTTTAAAATTCAGCTAAAAGGTAACATATCTCCTTAAATGACAAAAGACGAGAAACAAGACCCTAAACCCTGAAATTAGAAGTTGTAGGAATCAGGTTCTCACACAGAGATGTCACTCTGCTTATCGGCTATTAGATTCATCTATTTTACTAAAATCTAGCATAGTGTTTTCTTTATCAGTTATGTCAGGCATTTCTGAATAAATATATTCAGAGATCCAAAGCAACACCTGCAATGAAAGGAAGTGAACTTTATCACTACACTGACCTGTAAACAAAGGCAGCTGCCAAGGGTGTTCCAGGGAGCACCACCCTAATGAAACTGGAGCTGGCAGTTGCCTGCCTACTAATTTCTCAAAATCCAAAATATGAACCCACAGGATTTACAGAACCACCCCCCTCCCCAAAGCCTTCCCACTCACACCCTTTCCCATAGAATTGGCCTGCAGAAAGGGCCACCACCACAAAATGGGAAGCACCCCCCATTGCAAGAGGCCACTTGCAGAGCCTGAGGTCTGGTCCGGCTAAAGTTGCCATCATGGAAATGCTGTGCAGGAACCCCAGTGGTAACAAATTTGCTGGCTGGTGTTCAGTCAGGTTGAGACTTTATGGCTGGTAGTGAAGACAGAGTTGTAGATATCTTATGCTCAAACAAACCAAAAGAGCTCCAGTTTCACATCCCCCTGTGGAGGGTTAACTTCCATGGCACAGCGAGTGAGCGTGAGCTGCTATGGAGCAGAGGAGTTCTCTAGGATTACATGGTGCTGAGCTCCCTTCCTGAGTGCTCTCAGAAATCCAGACCCAACAGTTCAGGGCAGCAAGGAATCCCTGTTTCTTCCATAACTTTGGTTCATAATTTGTACTCCCATACTGGCAGGATCAAGGACAGAGCCAAGATCCCTGACTGCAAATCCCCAGTTTTGCCAAGATGACTTTTCTTTCTACATTTATCTTCCTAATAATCAATCTGACAATGCAACACCACCTCAACCACTGTTCCCTAACCACCACTGGGGAGAAGATGCAGCACAGCATCTTTCAAATCCCTTCCATGGGGTCTAGCTTGACAAAAGATGAAGAGACAGACAGTGTCACCTGTTCATGGACCAGTCCCACCCACTGGCCCGTGCTGATGGGAGGTCCTGCACAGGGCTGATGTCAGAGCAGGCAGGCAGCTCCCTCAGCCTGGACACACAAAGCAGACACAGCAGTGAGGTGCAGACCTGGTCAATTGATAGCTCCTTCCCTCCTGTGCAGACCACCTTCTCAAAATCCCTGCAGAACTACAACTCCAGACAACTCTTCGGAGAGGGATGGGAGGAATAACATATTGCATATCTACTATACCGCTCCTGGGATCTTTGGTGTGGAAATTTTGCCCACTCCTCTACCTTTTGCCTCTCAGCTACCATCTGTCACAGTTAAGTACCAGCCCTATGAAGTGCTGAGATTATTAAATGCCTTTCAGCTTGGTTCATCAAGTATTCATTGAGTGAAGAGACTGTCCTGGCAGCCTCTTGAATCAAGATCTAAACACACGGTTTATTGCCTTTCCCACAGTGTTTCTTTGAATTATATATTATATTATAACATTACATATTATATATAATATTAAATATATCTTTAAAAGATATTGTCTCCAGAAGGCCACAGCAGAAGATTTTAAAAATAAAATATTAAATACCTGGTTCCCAGACCAGTTTCTTCCCACAAGCTTCTCTGCAGAGCAATCCCAACTTCAGAATCAGCAAGGAAGACTTACATAGGCATATCTTGCATGCTGGAGGCATCAGGTCAAGCACATGACTTGTCTTACTTCAGCTGGTCACTGCAGACCAGTTACAAAAGCACTGACAAAATTTAATTTAACAAGTAAGAATTTCTACAGATTAGAAACACACATCTTTAACACACTCATTGTGTGTTCCTCATTCCATTGAACCTGAGGAAAACTTAAGGATATGTAAAATACCTGCAGGCTGATACCGCAATAGCCCACACAGCTCCTGGTTTTTCCGTGATCAGATTCGTCTTCAGGCTGTAATCACTAATAATTGAGTATTCATATGACCAAAACCTGGGTAATTGGTTAAAAGCATGAATCTAAAAATTGTTAAATTCTTTACTGTGTTCTGTTATTTGTATAGATATGGGACTACAAAGTGGGGTACTTGGGCTTATTTTATTTTTTTAAATGAAAGATAATTTTCTCATGTCAAGCTGCTTATGGGTACATGTTCCAAAACTTTCCCAGCCTGGGAGAACACTGAGGACTGTTCTTCAACTCACCTGCAAAAGTTAAAATTGGGTTTTGGCATTTTTGTATTTAACTAGGGCATTCATTAGTAATAGTCTTCCATTGTTCCAAGGAATATCTCAAATAATCAAACATGACTGAAAAAAGGACTAACATTGCTTTTATTGCTTTAAAATTAAATGTGCATATGCATGATGCAAAAACTATATTGAGTAATCCAGTGTAATCTGGATAATTATTTTAAATGCATACTCTAAACCCCCTAATGTGTCAGCCTACAAGTCCACTTCCTATGTTTTCCTATCTGCAAGATCTGCAAGTAATTTAGTCTTGTTTTCACAGAGCGTAGAGACATTCCATTTGTTTACACTAGAGACAAATTTTACTCAATTGACGCAATTCCATTGATTAAATAATGGCTTTCTTCCTCATTTTGGACAATTTTAGCCTTATATCATGACATAAAAGAGGCAAGTGATTGTCATCTGTGCTCATATTATGTGACGGGCAGATGATCAGGTATGAGGCTCACTGCCCAGTGACAGGACTCTTTCAAGGACTGAGTTCAGTCTGAATACTCATACTCTGTTCTGAAAACTAGGCAGATGATTAAATAAGTCAACAGAGGGTCAACTATAGGCCAGCTGCAGGTGATTTGACTGGAGGGACCTCTAGTAGGTCAAGTGAAATAAAGCAGATATAATCTGTCCAACTTCTGCATTAAAAATACTGTTGAAGACCAGCTTCTGCGTACCTGCCATCTTTATGATAACCCTTCTTTAACAAGATTATTGGACATTCAGGTCCTCTTTACACACAAAAGTCTGCGTGTTCTGTATCAGCATGGAGTTTTGCTTCAGAATCAAATGCAGAATTAGCTTTTGCCTCTTAAAAGATAAGGAAAATAAAATCCTTAGCAGTCCTAGTGAATAGAGCAGTGTTCACAAGGAGAGAGGCATCTGTCCAGATGTGCATGCACAGTGCTCACCCCAAAAGCATTCCTGTACCTATCCACAGGCTCTTCAAATAACACAGTCCAATTTCCAAGCCTTAAGCTTGTGGGAGGAATTAGCCAGCACACCACAAGCCCAGGATGACTGTGTTCCTTGGGCCAACACAGGATGCCCTGTGCAGTGAGAGGCATCACAAGCCCTTGCACAGGGACGATGCCCACTTGTACTTCATCTCTTTTTAGCGACCTACCAGAAAAGGCTGCTTAAATCTTATTTCAATGAAGTACCAGTGACATCTAGTGGGCAGCTCCTCTGCAGGCGCGCATCATCTAACGGGGCAAATCCAGTTAATTCCCCAATTTTGAGGGAGGCTACAGAGCAAGGCTCAGACAGAGAATGGTAGATTTTAAAGGAAACTTTAAAGTTTTCCTATGCCATTTCCCTGCTCTGATACAGAACCAACTACACCGGGAGATAGTGATAAATCAAGGAGCTTTACACTGAAAGAGCGTAGGTTTGGGTTAGGTAGTAGGAAGAAACTCATCACTATGAAGGTAGCAAGACTCTGGAACAGGTTGCCCATCCCTGGACATGTTCAAGGCCATGTTGGACGGGGTTCTGAGCAGCCTGGTCTAGTGGAAGATGTCACTGCCCGTGCCAGGGTGTTGGAACTAGATGATCTTTAAGGTCCCTTTCAACCCAGGCCATTCTGTGATTCTCTAGTACTAAATTTGATCTTAACAAAAACTCACACAAACACATCTTAAAACCCTCCTGATGTAGCCACAGCCACACTGACCACACTTGCTCTTGAGCACTCCAGCAACAAGCTGGCCAGTGAATCACTTGCTGCACTATGACACTCTCTCTTTCCCCTCTTGCCCTACTCGTGACAGACATGAAGAACAGGGAGTGCTTATAACTTACCTATTTACCTGGATGAGAAATTGCAATAGCAGGATATATAAACGGTCATGGCAGGTTAGTTATGTGCCTAGCCAGTCAACTCTGCAACACACACATCCTCACTTTCTCACAAATGCATCGGGGTTTGCCCAAAACTGGGTGAAATTTCACAGATACAAGAAACAAACAAGCGCATACCTAATGACACAATCAACTTGCAATGCTTCATTCCAAAAGGAAAAGCACAATCCCTCATTTCTCATTTTCAGCAATAGCTTCAAAAACAGCCTCCTCAAAGTGCTCTGCTCACACTGGAGATTTTAGGTCCACAAGCTAGAGTTTAGCACATATGCAACAGCAGCAGGGATTTTAGAAGGGACAAAACCAGGCAGTTGTAGCTCTAAGTAGGACTTACCAGCATTTGCCTGTACATAATGTATCAGCAGCTAATCCTTTCCTAAATAACACTGCCCGAATGATATTTCATTTCTTAAAACATGGTACAGACTTGTGAGGTTTCAGCAGTAATTCCAAGCACTAAAACCAGCTAAAAGCTATAAAAAGAACGGTAATTTATTTTCTGAATAAGATTCTACGTAAGCACTTTATAGACACTCCTGAAACTTGCTTGAACAACACAAGGATTTTTTCTTCCTAAGCCCATATCCAGACCTTGGTGGTTTCAGCTGCTGTGTGTGCTTCACACCACACAGCAACATCTGCTAGCAGTTAATTTGGAAAATGGGAGACTGTCACCACAAAATGTAGACCTTTTAAAATAAACACAAGAAAAATATTACCAAGCAAAAATAAAACTGCATAATAAATATAAGTGGGTGGTAGCTGCACACTGGTAGAGAGGATTTTATAATAGATCAAACAAATCACCAGACTGAAACTACCCTCCAAAGTGCTGGTTTCAAGAGACTGATGTTGTCAGGCTAAGATCTGGAACTCTCTCTCATCTTTCCTTGCCATTTCTTCCCCCACCGGAAAAAAATTAAAAATAAAATAAAATAATAATTTAAAGAAAAGGCATCCTAATCATCTATTTACTTTCAAGTTATGGTAATATTAAAAATATAAACCTTCAAACCTAAATTTCCAAAGTACTCTGTCAGCAAGAAAAGCTTGGTTTTTTTCCTTTATGAGCTCTAACTTTCACAGGAGTAAAGGAGTACACTTCCTCTCAACATCAGATGAAATATGGCTTAAAAACCAAGTCAGAACTCAGTTGCTAGACCTTGGTGAAAGTATTTTTCTCAAATGGACAAAACTGTACTAAATATTGGGTGTTGGGAAAAAAAGCAAAGTTTTTCCTTAAGTCTTTATATTCTTCAGGATGAATAAAATTAAAATCATTCTGCAATCTTCAAAAAGAAAAAAAAAATACTGTGAATATTTAATTTTAAAATGTAGGTTCAAGTGGTGAGCCTTTCTGAGTCAGGCTTAGTAGACTCTACTGTCAGGATCATATTGAAAGAAATATCTTTCTCTGCTATGCTACTAACCTCAGTCAGGAGTCACAAGCCCTCCTCTGCTTCCATTTAACTGGGAAGCCCATTGGCAAAAGGAAATTTTCAGCTAGAGCTATTGATGAAATCTCCTGTACTGGCTTTTTTTCCCATTTTGGTGCTCTTAGGGAGCCTGGCCCAAGTTTTCATAAAGACTGTAGCACCTTTTAGCTCATGGTCTCACACGAGTCAGGCTTGTGCTTGGCTCCAGCAGCTCATACCTGTTCACTGACCACAGGGGAGTCTTACACTCAAATGCTTAGGGAGAAGGGATTTGTGCAAGGCTTCCCAGGAATCACACTAAAAAGTATAATCACTAAAAAGAAAGTCAGAGCATTAAGGCTCTCAACTGGAGCACTCTGAGTGTTTTGGTGCACAAAACAATTTGGATTTGGCCAGTAGGTTCATAAAGCTGCAGCTGAAGATAATGGGGGAAAAAAATACTTGTACTATCATCAGCAGGGCAGAATAGAATCTCTGTTGAACATCAACACTGCTGGGGGGGGGATTTGGACAAACAAGCAAACAAAACCCACAGAGATCAACTATTCAGCATTCACAGATATTTACACCTCTGGTGCTTTTTCCTAGTTCTGCCTTTTCTTCTGGGAAGACCATTAGCTAAAGAGTCACATTCATGTCTCCCACAGATAAACGCTGTATAGGACCCAAAAAAGGTGGCAAAAAACAAGGAATAATGAAGTGAGATTCTGAAAAATTGTTCATTCACAGACTGTTATCCATCCTGTCCCCTGCACAGGGCTGAGCTGTCCCTAAGGTGCAAGTTATGTACAGGTAGAGAGGGCCTCTTTGGCAGTGAAAAAAGGCATTTTGGACAGTCTCAAGGGGAGAGTGCTGCACAGTGATTTTTCTGGCCCCTCAGGTCTGCCAGGAGCTACAGGAAATGGTATTCCCTACAGCAAAAAGCTGGCTTTTGCAGGCAACTAAATGTGCTGCAACTGATAGTACTCAGGTCAGATGTCAGAGGAGTGGTGGTGCCAGAAAGGTGATATATGGCTGGCATGAAGGGGATAGGGCATCACCATCACCTTCCATCTGAAGATATCAAAGACACAGCTGGACATGAACAGATAACATCCACTCACACTTGGGGAAACAGGAATTCCAGTGCTTCCAAATATTTCTATCCCCAAGGTAGTCCCAATGAGTTAACCCCTGTAAAACTAATAAATATGCAAGGATGTATGGTTATCAGGACACAAAGAGAAACCAGAAAAGATTTCAACAAGCAGTTTTAGGTTTGCCAAGTGGCTGATTTTGCTGTTTGCTCTGAAGAGGTGTACTAGCCTAGGGTTCCTCCTCCTTCGGGATGGATCCATCCAGCAGACAAAGCTATATTTGCTATGGGGAGTGAAAGCTGTTATTGCCACCCTGAGGCTGTCCCTATACCCAGACAGCCCCTGGCTAACCAAGCCTGGTTAACCATGTTAGGTCTATGCTGTTTCTCCCCCTCCTCTGTTGCCATGAGTGCAGCTACTCATTTGTCTCCATCCTTTTGCTCTGGGTGGGGTGAGGTCAGCACACAGCACCCTTCAGACTCCACAGCACCGGAAATGATTCCATGCAGGACTCAGTCTCTGCTGTCGAACCAAACTGGACTAGAGCCTGCCTGTCAGAGAGTTTTGTGCCTGTTTCACAGTGGTCATTGTGAAGCTAGATCTGTTCACATGGGAAATATGCTGTGTGTTGGCTGCAACTTCACCCAATCCACAGGAATCGCAGATTGGGAATAGCACATCATCTGACACTTTTACTGGAAGTTCTCACTACCCTTTTATTACTGCAATATAAAGATACAGTCTGGCATTTAACTTTAATGACCTAATTATAATTGTCTGAGGGGCTCAGCTCTTTCTCACCGGGCATGGATGTCTAACATCCGTACTGAGGAATCTTCCCAGTACAGTACAACCGAATCCCTGGTGGCTTGTCTGCCTTACAGGCTTTTACAGCTCAGATCTCCACATCCCTGTGTTGCAATCATTGTTTCTCCAGAAAATGCACTACACATTTCAGAGCTGTGAGTTGTGTTCCCCATTTCAGTTCTTCAGAGCAGCCAGTTGTCCCAAGAAGCATTTACAGTTCTCCACTGACACAGCCTGGCAGGCGATGATGAAAACACACACAAGTCAGAACAGCCTTTGCTCACACGCTGGACTTGCTGCTCGGATTCCAGAGCTGGCTTTTACGTCTGTCACAGGGTGTCTGTCATCACTTCTCTTCAGAAGCCCAGCAGGGTATCCCAAACAATACCAGCTTTGCAAAGGGGAAGAAGGTTCCTTTCTTCCCAGGGTTTTAGTGGTAAAATCTCAAACAGCAGAGTGAAACAGTGTGTGTCAGAGCCCAAACTGGAAAAATTAAAAAAAAAACAAAACAAATCAAGCAAAATTTAAAAAAAAAGTTTTTCCGCCCACCCATCTTTCCTGTGAGCCCAAACTCTCCCTGACTTATGGCAAGCACCCTGGAAAATATAAGATTTTTCCGAATTAGAAGACCATATGTCCCAACCACAGTTCCTTTCCAGGGAAAATCGTCCTGCATTCGTAGTCTTCTCCAGTGGGAACCAGAAAGTCTTGCTTACCCTTTCTCCTGGGATCCTCCGGGAAGAATGAGCAGGGAGTGGTTTCAAGGAAGGCGTTGTGGTACTAAGATCCAGACATCACCAGCACCACTAATTTACAAGCAGATGCCTTGGAATTGGTTATACTCTGCTACCTTCTCTGTGCAAAAAGAAAAGAAAACACAAGTTTTTCCTGGTTTCAGACTACGCTCTCATCTCAGGACATGCCCCACCACACTTTTGGTGACCTGTCCATCTGATGCTCTTGTCCCAGCTGCTGACCCCACTGTTACAGCCGCCCCAGCATCCCAAGAACCAGAGCTGACACCCATATCCTCAACACACAGCTGTGGGCATAGGACCAGTTGAACATCAGCTGAGCCTGCACATCAACCACTTCTTTCAGCCCCCTTTCATTCATCAGATCCTACTGGTGGGACCTGTCCCAACACAAAAAGGAAAACAGTAGGCAGTTATCAAGAGGCCACCACTGCAGAGGCCACCCCATGGGCCAGAGGACACAGGAGCCACAAGCAGGTGGCTCCCCAAGCCACAGTGCACACTCCAGCCAAGGACCATGCTGGGAGCCACAGCACACCTTCACAACCTCTGCTGCAACCCTGGGAGCAAGATACAGGTAACTCCTTCTCCCAGAAACCTGACCCAGATGCAAGACCCTTCCCAAAGCTTTTCAATCAGCTGCCCACCTATGGTCCATTAAAAGTCCCCTCTTACCATTCCTTAATCACACCAAATCTGTGCTGCATTGAGCCTGGGAATTGAATTCTGAATTCTAACGATTTCTTTGCAGTGATTAGAGGCTGTTCTTATTTTTTTTCCAGGGAGATTGAGGAATATCATATTCATCTGTGGGCTCCTAATCCCTTCAGAGTAAAGACTACTTTGAAGAGTTCTTTTCAAATCACTTTCAACTTCTTTGGTTAGATCTTACAGGAAAGAATCCACAGAAGATCTTATCTGAACCCTGACATGCAATGACCTCTCTGCTCCATTTCATCACTGGTTTTACAGTCATGTTATTAGGGATAATACTGAGAATTATAGGATTATCTCAGGCTTTCACATATATTTTACATTGACTAATTTATTCTGTCTGTCCTTTCATGAATGTCTGATGTAATATCTGAGACAGAGGGTTCATAAGAGTAGAGGTATTAGTCTTTCACCTTATCACTACTGTTTGTGGTCATATGGAACCTCAGCCTGATCTGCAGCTGGGTGCAGCCAGTGTCTGACCCCAGACATGTGATGGTACATTAAAAGTGCAATTAAAGTATCTGGTTAGCATATCCATGGATGGAAAGTTAATGAGCTGGTCCTCTGTGTATGCTGTCGTGTGGGTAACTTGTATCTGGCTGCCATGTGTGCCCAGAAGCTGCTCTTTCTCAGGGTATGCTGAAAAGCTCTGTCACCACAAGTCAGGCACACCCTTGATACTTCTCATAAGGCTCCAGAGGAAATTAACATTGGTTCTTCCAGGTTATAGCTTTTACATGACAGAAAACCCTACACCAACTGTATCATATGGAAAACAGAAAGGGATCACAACACAGACAGGTAACATAATCCACATGCAACTGATAATTCAAGTACTGGTTTGATATTCAACATCTGACAGAACAATAGATAAGGTCAGAGTTGTTTCCCCTCCTCAAAATATTCGATATTGGTGGGAGAAACGAAAGCAACACCAAAATGTGCAGCCTGATTGTGATGGAAGGTGAGCTGCAGAAAGGGAATAAGCATGCTTGAAGGTGACCTTTCAGTCTGTAGCAAGTCCCCAGTAATTCCAGCGTGGTTTGTGCTAGGATATATGTGACCAATCTGCAGGTATCAGGAGATTTTCTGTATTCCACCAAGCTCTGAATGAATGGGTCCTGAAGATGGAGTGGATACACAGTAGCAACACACACTCTGCCCTTGTTAGTGCTGCCAGTCTTGTGCACAGGACTGAAAGGCACTCAGCTTATAAGGGGACTGGATGTTTAATAAATGCCTTGATGAGACCCAGAGATAAAAAGCTCAGAGGTCATTCCCATGGTGATGCATCAATATAAAACTGCTGGAATAATGCAGCAGTGAGTCAAACCAAGGACACACCTATCAAACAATTTGAGGTCTCATTTCCTGACATGCTGCATGTGAGATATGGGAGAGCTTCAAAGCAAACCCTCCAGACAGCATTTTGGGTGAACTGTCCCTTCTCCCACTTAGTTACTCATTTGCAGACCCTTTTTGTGGAATAAGGCAAGACTATTTTATAAGTACAGAGACAGGCTGTTTTATGGGAACAGAGGTTGTGTGCTCACAGTGAAATACATCTTGTGCCCAAAACTCAGCACCAAATTTTTCAGTAATTATCTGTACTAGTAGCTTGTGAATGCACCCTTTAAATCTTAACTCAAATGTTAAAAATATTTTAGTCCAGCTGCACAAAATGTGACATTATCCACACAAAAACTCCTCTTTGGAATCCATAATTACTCCTGTATCCTAATTTGCTGTTTTTACTATCTCTGGATTTGCCTAACCAGAAGAATTCTTCTTTTAAGCTGGTTGCATATCAAAGCAAGGTCTATCTTCATTAACACACAATTTATCACAGAGAGAATGAAGATTTACATCTTTTCTGCCTGAAACATGAAATAATCTACCAACGGAGCTCAGCATTTCTGCAGGTGAAAAGTCACTGGAGCTCACTGTCCACTGGCAGGAAAAAGATCTTGGTTGCAGACAGGGTCCCACACTTTGCCAAAATTATAAACCTTAGAAGTCTAATTTTTGCATGGCTGAGCTGCTTCACCCATACAAAACTAAGGCCTTGAACCAGGGCTCCTCTATTGCAAACAATAAATTAATTGTAGTTCTTAGATACCATGACAACAAGCATGGTAGACACACCTGTCTTGGTATGTAGAAGGCAGGTAACAAAATGTAAAGCCCCATTCTTTTGAATTTGGGCTGTTTACTGTCAACCAGTGCATTCCAGTTTGAACCTTCTTCCACAGGCATGACACAAATAACCCAGCTTGGCTCAAAGGAGACCCAGACAAACAGCATTCACCTTTCACCAGGCTGCTGCACAGGCAGCTCCTCAGTGCCAAAGCTGAAACCAGTTCCTTTTTCTTTCCCACTCCTATTCCTCTCTTTTCTGAGCAAAGCAAAGGGTAGAACTAAAAAAAAAAAAACATATCAGATTTATGGCTGGCCTGATGCATGCTCTCCTAGCTTGCAATTTCATTATATGTGGCATCTAGGAATAAAGTGTTTGGCCCCAAAAAGGAAGGGGAAATACATAGGAATGAAACCTCGTATGGGAATAGTCAGTGCTGTTCTGCCCTGCTTAGCAGCTGAAAATGCCCTGCCTCAGCTGGGGCTATGTTTTCTCAACTTTTGCTGCACTATGACCTCAGATGACCCAGCCTGCTGTGAATCTGGCCACTGTACATTTGATCCAGAACACTGAACAACCGGTGTCATTTTCAGTCAGTGCTAAATCCAATCTGACCTAGATTGAAAAGCCCTTACATCCCACCTCTAATCCCTTCAGCTCCATCCAAGCAGTGAGACCTATGAGCAAACACAGCACATGAACTTTAAGTAAAGCAGGTAAACAAATCAAGTGTCACAGAAATCTAAAAACTCAGACTTTAGGAAATCAACCTCAGTAAAACTCTCCATATTCTCTAGAATAATATTTCTCTGTATTGCTCACTTTCAGATCATTCTGTGACAGTAAACAGATTTTATCTTTCTTCAGTCTCTCTGTAAGACCAGATTGAAGCAACAAAACATTCATTACTTCTTTCTGGCCTTCTAAAAAGGTACATCTTGCATGAATCTTGCAGGAAGCTAAAAAAAAAATAGTTACAATTTTAAAACATTTTGCTTCAACATGCTAAACATTCCATTCCACATTTTTTCCTGTAAAATCACAATTCTCAGCCACAGCCACTTCATCAGTATAGAATAGCTGATTTTCCCACAGTCTCTCCAACAAGTCAGACAGCAAACCTGCACTGAGATGGTTCAATTTCATTGGAGTCAGCACCTACTGAGCAATGTGGTTTTGGTTTCTTTTAAGCATTCAGGAACTTTTCTCATAACAATGCCAGATGGCCTTGCAATCAAAACCTTTGCTTTCAGCCTGTCACCTCCAAACCCACTGCTGATAGTCCATGGACTTGAATTTGAATACAAATACACAGAAGCTGTTTCAGATCTGTTTTTTTAAAAAAATTACGTCTGGAATGACAAATCTTCCAACTGTATTATCTGTTCTCTGGCTTTCATATACCTTTCCAAACATCATGTGAAAAAATGAGAAAGAGGGGAGTGAAAGAAAAATTTCTTGACTACCACCACCACAAGAAATTGTTCCTTAATTACAAACAGGACACTCTTAAGCTGAGAAGTGAAGAGAAGGGCAATCTATGTGACCTTTCCCCATCTTTTCACTTTGAAATATGGGGTAGGCAGAACCAATTGATGTGAGCAGATTTAGTAAGGTAAACACCAGTGGCAACTTTTTATATTTAACAACATCGGGCCTTCTCCAGGGCAAAGAGTGAGGATGAGAATACTCGTTATGTACTCTTGCAAAATGTACTGTGTATTCAAAAAGAAAATATTTGCTTATCAGTTGTTGCTTTATAATGTCAAACAAACAGCAGCTACATGATATTTTAACCTTACCCCCAAGCCACAAAGAAATTGAGTTGATAGTTGGTTTTCTAGTGTCTTTAAAGTAACTAAACATGAAAGGTCAGACTTAGGGAGAACAGTAGATAAGCTGCCCAACAAGGCCAGCAGAGCTCAGGAAACATGCTCATGTGCAATGGATATCCCAATGTTTGCTTAGAAACATGTCATAAATGTAACATTTTAGTGATGGTTTAAAGCACCCCACTTGAATAGGTGGTGGAATTTACACAGGAAAAGAAAGGACATCAAAGACCTGATTCAGAGAGTAGGAAGATGGTTGTGTTAACACTCTTAGACCAATTTTAATTAACCTTATGCTATACTACCATAGTTACTGGTCTTGTGATCATGCACCATACTTAATCATATTTCCCACAGATGGCCTGTGCTGAGACAGCCTCAGAACAGAGTCTCGTACACAATTTTTTGCCACAGTGTATTAGCCCTTTGTGATGACAAAATGATAAAATGTGAAAAATGTGCCTGGACCTGCCTGGGAATGCCCCTATCCCCAGACATGCTCCAAAGGTCTCCTGATACTTTTCCATGTGCCATCTCAGTCAGACAGCATTCACAGGGACACAGGAATGGGATTCACAGGACAGAAACATCATGTGCCTGCTTTGGCCATTGTCCTGAGCTAAAGCTTGGGCTACACTTCAAACAAACTGGTGAATGGATGTTGGGAAATCGTTGCCTTAAAGGAGGTGCAAGTGCCAAATTGAATGAACTTTGTTTCGTCTGATATTCCCCCACTGCAGACTTGAGATATACTTTGCCTTAATTTTTATGAAACTTTATTTAACTGAAGTTTTGAGTGCTCCCCCTGACTTCCATAAGTTTGGGGTTTATTGTACACCAGTCAATGCTCTCATATGCAGTGTACAGTGCCCAAAAATTTCAGGTTAATTAACCCACATCTGGTTTTCCACAAACAGAAACACTATGTTCTGCTGCCAACTACTATTGCTAGCTAAAGTGCTATGTGCTCTCTCTTGTTTGGGGATGAAACCAGTGTATCTTTGATTTTTAAGTCTATATTCTGCACGTCTGATACCTTGTTAGAAAGCCAAGGGTTATTAATTTCAAAAACAGAAGGTAAAGTTTAATGAGTAATGAATAGCAGCTGTTGGAAGCAAACCTTTGTAGCCCTGGGACCGTCTTTCCCTATGTTGCAATTACACTTTGATTGACCTCAACAATAACTAACAAGCATGCCCAGCTGGATCATAAACCAAGTATATACTATGTCCAGATATGGTGTAAAATTTCACATCAATGAAACACTCACTGTCAGTCCAGCTTCATCCCGTCATATGTCAGTCAGACTTACAAATAAACTTACTAGAGGTGGGACATGGTATTTTCCTTGGGAAAAAATACAGTTCTTTACTGGCAATGAATGAACACTTTAGAAAAAATCACAATTACATTGGGATGGTTCAACCTCTGAAGAAAAGCCTTTTGCCATGACAGACATGTGAGGCTTGTTCACTGTGCAAGTATTTAGGGGCTTTAAGAAGGAGAGGCAGATTTCCAGGTTGCCTGAAAGAGCTATATCCCAATAGCTGGCAGGCTGAAAGCAGAAAAAAAGTGAAGCTTGAGCTGATCAAGCAGCTGAAATATTTTCTCTATGAAGGAATGAGCTGCACTGGGACCTGGTGCTTTCAGGGGTCTGTGGGTGGGAGGCCCGAAGGGTTCACTGGGGATACAGTACTTCTCACCTGTGGATAACCACATAGTGTTACACCTAAACTTGGGATCTGTCTAAACAAATGGGAATATAAATCCAGGGACAAACTGTTTACACACAAAACCAGAAAAATCTGGCCTGTGCTGTTTAGTGGATAGATTACTCAGTTTTACATCCTGTCTTGTCAGATAGGAACTTTGGTCTATAGCCAAACAATATTAGGGATGAGCCACTGGTGAATAAAACACTCCAGCCTCTGGATTTATATATACTCTTAACTTTCTAACACTTTATCCTCCCTCTCCTGAAGTTCCTGGTGAAATGGAGAAGAAACAGATCTTTCTCTCATTAAGTCATTGGATTCTCCACTTAAAACAGTTATATATTATTAGTATATGTTATTATTTGTATTATTATTTATACTGCTAAACAAAACAAATTGTCATAATTTCTTCCTCTCCATGAACTACATTATTACAGACACAAAAATCTTGTTACAGCCACTTTATCAAAGGGCACAGCACAGCCACACAATATTACTCAGACACCCAAATATCTCAGGTTTGGTTTCCCATTTTAATTTCCTTAATGTTCTCTCTGAGACCCCATCATGGCACCTCATACAATCTGCACTGAGGAAGAGTCAGCTAAGTTTGCATGTTGTGTTCTCTGTACTGCACATCCTGCCTCTCTCCATCAGAAATCAAGGTCAAGCACATCCCACCCCCTTGCAGCTTCCCCTCTTCTGCACCTGGTTTAACAAGCTGAGAGTAAAGCAGATGACACAACAAACACCAACACGGATTTTGCCTCCCCTTACACTGTTGCTCGTCTTTGCTTTACATTCTCCAGCTGACATTGCTGCTCCATAACTGTGCTGTCTAAAGAGAAGCCCTCTTATCAGGGTTTCCCCATCTCATCCATCTTGACAAAGAATTTCTCTATAGATTCATATCTGACCTCAAATGTTTTGCTCAGGGGAATAAATCCTACCATACCAGGTATAGGTTGCATACGCCCACTGATTTCAATGGGACCAAAAATGCAATTAATTGAAAGGCAGTTGGCAGTGCCTTGGTTCCATATGGTTGCAGGTATGAACTGTAGCTATGGCTCCATTTCAAAAAGCAATACACTGTTTTTTCTTGCACAAAGAGAAAGGAAACAAAAAAACCCTACCAAAACTAAGTACTCACCAGTAGGCAAAATGACACACCACCACCAGGAGAAAGCAAATTCCCAGTACGTCACACCATCCCCTACCAGGTCATCAGGCAGGACAGGCTGAGCTTGCAGCACACACTGAGTTTGGACAGACCCCAGCCCAGGAGGGTGGATGTGGGAAGCGAATTCCAAAGCTGAGGTCGGGTGTCTCTGGCTGATTCCAGACACGAGTGCTGTGCTGCAGGAAGGGAAGCAGCCTCCTGGGTAACCATTTGGGGCTTTATAGGTTCCAACTAACACCTTGAATTCTTCCCAGGAACTTATTAACAGCAAGCAAGGCTGATCTCAAGTGTTCCTGGCATGGAGCTCCACACTGTGCACCAGCTCCAGTTTCCAGCGATCTCAGCACATGGCTCCATATGGAGCTCACGGCGATAACATAATCCAGTGTCAAGGTGTCAAAGGCATGGAGAGCTCTGACGAGGTTTCTCCACTGGACATAAAAGACCCATTTTTCTTAATAGTAGCATAAGGGGGGAAAAGACATGGATATTTTGTCAAAGACTTTTCTCAGAGTGTTTTTTATGCCCTGGACACCACTAATCTTGGAGCCCTTATAAAAGATTGATTATCGACCTGGTCTGTGCTTTGAGAATTTCTTGGCCTCACCCTGGCAAAATTAATGAAGTTACCTATGTGTGAAAGCAGCATGGGGGGTCACAGCAGCCCCAAAACTCTTCAGGTGTGAAGATTAACTGGTATATACTTGAGGAATTTTTGTGGATAAAATGTCTGTCTCTGTTCTCCAAGAGCTTGTTCCTGCCATGCCCCACTGAAGGTTTAGTCAGTTCATTTCTTCACATTCTCAATTCAGGACTGAGCTGTACTCGATTCAGCACTGAGGGGTTTTTTTTAAATCTATTTAAAGTCATGTATAGCTGACCTGATTTTCTCCACATTCCTTATTTTGTTACTTGCTTTCTGACTGTAATTACACAAACAATTCAAAGTACTTTAGGACTGGAGAAAAATCTAAATGTTTCCTTGGTTCTAGCAGAGTTGCTGGACCAAAAGCAGAAATAAAAAAATGTAGCTGAGTAGATTCCTACACACATAATGGCAATTTGAATCTCAGATATTCCAGCTACACATGTCCAGCACAAGGCTGGGGACAAAAGCACTGTCACACAGATTTTCTCTGTCACGAATTTAATAGCAGTAAACATGCATTAGGAGTGTTAATTCCTCTGGAGCAAACTAGTCAATGAAATAAAATTACTAGATATGCAAAGCAAAGAATTCTTTTTGTTTCTTGCCCAGGTTGGAGTTCTAAAACAATTTCCTCTATGATTGAACTGGTACAGCACCTTATAGGTACCGGCTCTGTGCTGAATTAGCAAGAATGCATCAGAGTATTTGCAGTTAATTATCTTCCTCATAAGTGATGAGTCAACAACACAAGGCTCCTGGGCCAAGTCACAAAGCTGGCTAAAAACTAGACATCAAAAGACCACTTCAGTTAAAAAGCTTTCTAAGAGAAAGGGGTCACAGAAGCTATCTAGGGAGACACACTGACAGAGTGAGTGAAAGATTAAGGAGTGGGAAAGATTCCTTCTCCATGGTATTATGAACAGCAACTATTAAGGAAAATTCAAGAATTCTGGTGGCTTTAAAACAACAACAAACCAACCTGCTTCTGAAGCAAAAGAATTTTAAAGTAATCATGTCTTCAAAAACGTATCTTTAAAAGCCATTTACTCTACACTACTTGGCTAGAAGGGAACTTCAGGTCACTCTCCTCCTCTCGGAAAGAAGAAAAATAAATTAAAGTTCTGAACTGTTCTCACAGAAATGGTTGTACTTAGAGCTAGATACACAACAAGGAGAAGATCTGAATGTCAGAAAACATGTGATTAGGGGGTTCTCCCATGATTTTTCCCTTTCCTGGAAAGCAATAGGAATTGGAGCCCATTATCAAGCCCTTTTTTTCTCTCCATTTTCAATTCAAAGAGAAATGCTAGACAAGGAGAGCTGTGAAATGAGAGTGTCCAAGGCAAATCCTTAAGGGTACCAGTTATTACTATGCAATAGCTAAGAAAAAGCCAATATGTTCATTCAGAACTGATATTCTCAAACAGTATCATATTCACAAGTTCCAAGAGTCTCAACTCAGAGGCTGTGGAGGACTGAAAATGGGAATTGAGAAACTACCACAAAATAACATCACTCAAAGATATTTCAGCAAAAGTATCACGTTTCATGTTCTATAAACATTATTCCAGGTAGAAAATCTGCAGACTGATCATCCTTCAAAAGGTGAATGCTCAAATTCTACTAAAGTGAGTTCCGGCTCTATGAAAATAATAGTAAAAGTACTGAAGGACTTTAAAAAGCCCACCACCATCCACTCTCAAAATCTCTCTCATAATGGTTACAGAGGTAACCATTTCTTTAGGGCTTCACTCTGAGACAAATAATTTTAATGCATCATCTGAAAACCCTACGAATATAGAAAAGCAAATCTTTTCTCATGTTGCTGTCCATCACCAAGGCAGAATGGACACAGATATTAGGAAACAAGAGATGCCTACAAGCATCACAACCAAGCCTTACAAAACACACACAGAATTTACAGTAAATACATCAATGAATCTGAATATCCTTATTTTAAGATTTATTCCACTTCTATTGTGACAGGAAAGAACTTGTTCTGGAGTTTATTTTTACTTTGAGGTTTTTTAAATAACAAGACTCCCCCCCCATCTTTGTCAACAAATGTTGAAACAACCTAAATACAAATCTTCTATCCTATAAATTCTAATGTGTCCTGTAGGCTGTACCAATTCTACCAGAACGTACTCTACCTCCATTATAGGAAGAAAACATATAACTATTTGGATTGGATTTGGCAGGACTGAAAATAAACCATAAAAACACTGCAGAGATTAACCAGTCACACAGCATTGGAATCCAGAAACATTGACCCAATCAGAAAAGTTTCCATTTGACAAACAAGAATTCCTTGTATCAAACCCCTTGTTGAGATACAAGATACCTTGCATATACAGTCTTACATGTACATATACATGTATATAGTCATACACATGCATATACAGATACATTCACAGTAAAAATGCACATGGATGTTCATTCTGTAATTACAGCTCCAATTCAGAAGCACCTTGATTTTAGCTGGGACTGACAGAAGTCCAGAACAGAGAGGTGTAAGAAATACTTGCTATAAAGTTGAAATCTTTCCTCCACTGCCAACAGCAAATATTTTTACATTAGGTCACCACTTCAGACTGCTTGTGTACCAATTCAAAACAGGTTCTTCTTTTGCAGAGGTCTTAGATAGCCTATCTTTAAAGTATCAAAAGACAACATACAGAATTTGAGGTGTTTGCAGTATTCACAGACTTATCAAAAATACTGGTATTTACTCCAGTCACTAGAAAAAAATCTAAAAAAACTACAGGAAACACAATATCATACTACTAAAATATCTTGAAAGTATTCTTTAAATAAAAAATTTCAGAACTCCTACAAACTATCTCCATGTTAAAAGAAATCAGAGGTCAGATGTGAATCTAAAGAATAGCAAGTTAATAAAGTGTCCTCCTCTGAGCTTCCAGGAGAAGAAAAACAGAAGGGGGTGTTAAATCTTGGAATAAATCTCCGGTAAAGACAGCCAGAAATTATGCTGCCTTTAGCCACATGAAAGAGAATAGAAGGATTTCTCTTTTTAAATTACTCTTTATTGTCTGCTTCATAAATCGTGATCACATGTGGTATTTATTACAATGAAATTTTCTTGTTGCTGTAGCCCTCTTGCTTGCATTTGGTGCTTTCTGTTTATTTTAAAAAGAAAAATGTCCAGAAATCCTTCAGTTCTGTGACTGAAATATTCTGGTGGTGCACAAGCCAGAGGGTCAGGGATTGATAACCAAGGAGGCTGTGCAAAATATAACACACGTTTTTAAATTGAGATTCAAAGCAGTAGAAAAGAGTCTAGATCCCATTATCCCATCTCTCCATTTCATCCTCACACAGACAGCTTTTTATGGGTAGGATGGGAATTGAAGTCTAACGAGATTTTTCTGTGCCTGTGTAATTTCAGGGCTTGCTCTCCTTATTCTAAAGCCCACCAGAACCATCCCATTAGGAACAATTATTTAAGACCTTCTACAACTGACTTTACAAACTTGCCAAACAGGCAAAGCCAATTCACGGATTGACACAAATTCACCTCCCCACTGAGGCCATGAATCACCACATATATTAAACTAAAGAGAGACACTGATATGACCACGGATAAACACATTCCTCACATTTTTTTTTCCCAGTTGGAAATTGACCCGCGTTTGGTTTGAATTAAAGATTCATCGCGCTGCAACAAATAACTAAATGGAAAGATATGAGTCCCTTTGAAGAGCGTGCAAATCAAATTTAGGTGATAATTAGCAGCAGACAATTGAAACCTACTGTTTATTTGCACAGAACCTGATGTTACTGAAACACGGCTTGAATTCAGGCCCACTGTGAACCGAGCGGCTGAGTTTTCAGGAATTAATTTAACAGTTTAATATCTGAGGTAGAAACAACCATGCTTTGAACAAAATGAGACAAATTTACATGTGCTCAGACCCCTCACTCCAGCTACTGTCCCTTCCTGTACAGTTACTGTGCTTCCAAGGCTTTGTATGCTGTAATTTGTTTTTCCCCAGAATACTCCTCTCCTGGGAAAGCGATGCATAGGGATGCCATAATTGGGAAGAAGAATAAGCAGCTCATAGTGGAGTTATAATGAAGGATTACCTCCTAAAACGTCTGCCCAGCTTAGTCCCTGTTTGTTTAACTTCGTTTGCCAGGGAGCATAAATACTCGTGTCATCAGCTGCATGTTTGGCAAACCAAGCAGTTTTTTCTCAGGATGTGCTTGGCCTCAGCATAAGAGGAAGCACAGTTTTGCAGCACAAGTGAAGATGAGAAAAATGTCTCTCCAGCACAGAGCAGAGGCTAGAGTAGCAACTCCCATAAGATAGATTTGGCCAGAACATTGAAGTGAAATTTTGGTGTATTTTTCACTTCACCACATGTTTTATAGGTTGGTTGTTTTTTTTTCAGTCAGCGTAAGCTACCACCAAATAGAAATAGGATGATAAAGCCCTTTAAAATATTAGAAATTATAGAATTTTTTGCAGTAAAGGGAAATAGCAATCAGATTAACGAATTCCACAGGGGGAAAAAAAAAATCACAATCCTCAAGACACAGATCTCTCTGTATCAGGAGAATGGTCCCAGTTTGAGCTACTAAAGCCTTCATTCCAAAAGGAAGAGACAGTGTTCATTCCACACTCACTTGTGTCTGCTGGAGTTAAGACTTGTGACAGTAAAATTCGATTCCTATAGATTGTTCTTGCCTCATTTATAGCAACTTCCCACGACAGCAGGAGCAGAGGGATGGTGTGAGCAGGCAGGGAAGGGAACCCTTCTCCCATGCAGGTCCAGCAAGGGAGCAAGAACAGCATCCCAGGCCGTGTATGCTGAAGGCTGCTGGGTTGTTGGAACCCTGGAAACAGGGAGTTTTGAACTTTCTGTGCTGTCAGGCACTGGCCCCCCAAAAGAACACTGCTTTTGACCTGAGGCCTTGGAGAAGGCTTCCAAAATTGAGTGATAGAACTACAATCACTGGTATGTAGCTTGAATAGAAGAGTGTAAAATCACATGGTGAAGGATTTGGAATTTGGGATTTTAGAATATAGTAATGTCTTGGGGTGACTGTATGATGTAATAAGTATAAGGCAAAATGGAGGTTTTAGGGCAGAGGTTTTCTTTCTTTTTCACCTTCTTCTTCTTGGGTATAGGTGGTACTTTTTAATTGGATAGAAAATTCCACACTGTGGGTCACAGGTGTTTGGTCATTGGGTCAAAAGTAAAAATAATTTAGGTGTCAGTTTTTAATTGGACAATTAAGCCTTAAAAGACCTTGTAGCAAGAGAGATAGATCACCATTTCACCATTTTTAGCTTGTTAGCTAGAGGTGCTGTAGCACTCATTGTACTATAGATAAGAATTAATAAACATCTGAGTCTGAACACAAAATTCCATCTCTTGTGCATTCAATCCTGACTCTGGCAGAAGAGAAAAAAGAAGATAAAAAGCAATACTGGGTCATTTCAAGAAGCACCAAGGGCACCTGCTGAGAGGCTCTACTATTGTTCCCAGCCCTGAGCATGCATCAGCAATAGGCCATTCCTTGCCAGAGAGAGGCCCTAGGTCTGGTCCTTGCTCCAGCCTGGCCCCGTAGGGAAGCCACAGAGCTTTCTCTGCAGCTCCTCACTGGGTTTTGCTCTGAACCTGCTGTTGCTAGAGAATTTAAGGCAGTCCCTGTCCTCATCACTCAGAGAGAAAGCTCTTCACCTTAAGAGTGAAAGCTTTAAGGAGACTGCTCTCCCACCCTGCTTCCCATATAAGTATTGCCCAACTTGAGTCCTGTATCAAAAATAAAATAGCAAAGCCAACACGCTTTCAGGAGTCAGGAGGTAAGTTTTGCCTCTCTGGGGGCAGATAACTCACATAATTTAGCACAGCTCCAGACATCAGCTGTCTCTGGCCAAGTTTATGTACTTCAGGATAAATGTGGTTTTTCTTTAAGTAACTTAGAGGGTTCCCCCATACACTCACCCCTCCACCCCGAGAAAGCATATTACCATTAAATTTCCATATTACCAAAGCAGAATTATTTCTATGAAAGCTATTATTCTATTAATCATAAGTATGGTCACCTGAACTTTAAGCCTCCCAAGAGGAATTGAGGCCTGGTCATCTGACTGCTTTTACCACACTAACATATTGCCACTAAAATGAGTCTTCAGTTAAAAAAAAAAAACATTCTTTTAGCTGTCACAGAAGCTGGCAAAGCTTGATCCTGTAAACATTATTCAGAAGTTTATGTTAAGATTATTCAGCTTGTCACAAGGTAACATATATGAAGGAGGAGAGACCAAACCTCACCTGAAGATCATATATCCAATTTTTTTTTTTTAATTTCAAAGCCCTGCCTGTAAGCTAGGTAAGTTACTATCATAGGTGCATCAGTCAGAATCAAGAAGAAATTATGGCTCCAACTGGCAAGGCTATGCTGGAAGAAGCCCTCATGTATTTGGCAAAAAAAAAAAAAAAAAAAAAAAACAAAAACCAGACCAACCAACAATTTGCCCTTCCCCCGGGAAAATAAAAGCTTTGGGACACGATAGAATACACTCCTTCCTACATTTAATAACATCTTCATGGATATTTTCCCTGATACAACACTATTTATAAAGTCCTCAACTTCCTCACATCCCAATTCTTTCTGACCTCACACTGCAGCTCTCAGATGCTTCATCTATGGCTACACAATGCTTGTGGGAACATAGAGGCAAGCAGCTCGTAGAAAATGTTTGGGCTAAAAGGAAGCAAAATTACTTTTTGTGCAAGCTCACAAGAACAGTCTTCAACAGGCTTCTGCCAAGAGCAGGATAGGCACAGGGGATCAGGTATGGAGAATTAAATGGCTCAACACCTCTTTCCAGCCTTCTTTCCAAGCAATTCACTATCTCAGTCTGCAGTTTTGCTCTTGTGTTCGCTAACTGCAAATCACCCTGATAACACCCCATTCTAGTGACTTTTTATTTGGATACAATTGAGTTAGACCTGAAATGCTGAAACAACCTTAGCACGGCTGCAAACACACTTTAATGGCTTGAAAAGTAAGTCAAGTGATCTGCCATAGGATGATCAGGTAAAACAGAAGCAGTGTTTTGTCATTCACATAAGAGTATTAACAGAGATTTTAATTTTTTTTTTCCAACAGAAATCCACTGAATCGAATTTTAAAACTAGTATTTTCTATTCTGGGCTTGACATACTTCATCACAGGCAAAAATAAAAATCAGTTGGGTGAGGACTTCAGACAAGGAAAGGAAATTACAAACTGAATGGAGTTTTTAGGAGCTGCAAAGACTGAAAACACAGGACTCTGCAACAGCCACGTTTAGGGATAACTGTGCAAGGTAAGTCCTTCCAAGTCTCACCACAGCCAACAGAAAACCTGAAACACTGTTCACGAGTCAGAGCCCTTAGCAGAAATTTAGTATAAGCTACAACATTTTAAATTACAGACACCAGCTGCTATTTTCCATATTTGTACTTTACCCATAAAGAACAGCAGGTCCGCAGTGAAACAGCCCTGTAGGACTGAATGCACTGCAGCACACCAAAGCTGTGGGACCAAGCTTCTCCCGTGACAATCACTCAGCATCCTTCATGAAAGGATGCCAGCTCTGCAGGACCACGAGGTGGATTTCAAAGATCCATGTGGAGCCCTTCCAACTCAGCATACTGTGTGATTCTGTGCAGCCCTTCAAGACCTGCTGATGAATCACAGTATCGAAATCCCCATTATCGTTCCTAAAAGGAGCAAACCAGCAGAAGTGTTTCAGAGCCCTTCCTTGCATCCTATCTCCATGGAGTGGGAGGGTGCGGGGGCTGCCAGAGGGAAAGGAGGGCAGCGGGAGCCCTGCTCAGCTGCCCGCAGTCCCTTCCCAAACCGCAGCACAAAACACAAGCTGCTTCCTCCACCTCGTGGAGGATCGTGAGAATGATCTGCAAACCACAGACACCGAAAATGGATAAAATACACGATATTTAAACAAACAAACAGAAAAATCTTTTCCCTAGCACAGTATTGCAGAATTTTTTGGAAATAATTTCCTGTTCCACCTGATTTATCATAACTGCTTAAAAACTCCCATTTTTCTTATTAGTGAAGAACACCATTAAATAAACAAAAGATTCAGAGAAACAACTTAGAGATCACTACTGAGAAAGAATGGTCAGATCTTAATCTACTTGGGAAGTTATAACATTTATTAACGGCTTCATCACTGGAAAGTGGGGAGAATCTCCTCAGTCAGGGTAGGTTTATTCACCTCGCTGTGCTCAAAAGTTTGCACAAGTAAATATTACTGTTACTACACAAGACAGTAACTCTGTTACTACTATTCTGCAACTGTTACATTCCTAATAAAAGTGGTTTTACTTCATTGGTGCTTATCTTTATTTCATCAGCCATCTTGTTCTCCTTTATTTCAAGTTTACGTGACAGTATCAGATTCATCTTCTCCTGATCAGCCCATTTGTCAAGTTCTACTTTACTTGGCACCTTTAAACAATGCTTTTGTGGGTTTAAAATTCCCTGTATTGCCATTCTATTTCGCTGGTTTTTTGTTTGCTTGTTTGGGTTGTTTGGGGGGTGAGGGGGGGTTAAGGGGGCTTGATGGGGCTTTTTGGGGGGGCTTTTTTTAATAAGAGTAATTAACACTTCATTCAAATAAATATTGATAGAATTACAACATTACCAGTTGTATTCCTGTACATTCCAGTATTTCCTGGCATATTTTGCTTTTGTTGCCTCAAATCTTGGTTGCTCTTTGACTGCTCAAAAATTATTTACCTTACAAAGATGTTTTGATTGAAGTGTCCATAACGACACCCACCCCAAAGCAAAGGATGGTATTGCGCCGCTGAACTAACCAAACGTATTCACTGTGTGCTAATCGCATAGCAAGCAGCAGTGAAATTAGGGTTTAAAATCAACACTCCATTAAGACAGCCAGAAGAAATTCACACTTCACAGTGCCATTGTGTCTGTCTGCCTACAGAATTTATACATAATATTCTTTCTGAAAGGTAGTCAAAATGTAGGATAAAAATGCTCTGCAGAGCAGACTTCAGCTTTTATCCAGATTCTAGTGTTTACCAGCCCTCCATTCCTTATTCCTTTCCCTGCAAAAAAAAGTAGAAAAATCCTCTACAAAACAAACCCCACACTCCTAAAAGCTCTTTATCCAGAGGTAGCAGTGATTTCAGCCTAAAGCCACCCACCTGGCTGAGGGCAGCTGAGGACAAAGGAGGCCAGAGCCCTGCGTTAGGCTCAGTGCAGTCAGGCACCCCACAGCCAGGGCAGGCTCTATCATCCACACCTAGCCAGTGCTGCATGTGCCTGGTTTGTGAGAGCTCTGCCCTGGAGGGTCCATACATTCCTACATGCAGGAGAGGAAACAGGAGTGCACAGTCCTGAATACAATTTTTAGGAAGAACATGTACCCAAACTCCCTGTCCCTGTAAATGGCTGTTACCAACTACCAGGGCTAGCAACACTTTCACACCCACCTTTACAGGCAGCAGTTCCTGGTTGGATTTGCCCTTTTCCCTGCTGTGGCTGCTCCTAGCCAGCTGCATGGCAGATTGCCCCCTGGCTGCATCCATTACATCACAAATGCACTAAATAAGTAATAATGTTTTTATCACAAAGACTGGTTTCAAGGGACAGAAAAAGCAGAGGCTCAATAGTCTGAACAAGGACTGTCTAAATTTGCCATCTGTGCTCAGAGAGCAGCTGCCAGCACTGCTTTCACCACGAGCTGAAGGAAGAGATTGAGACTGGAGGGGGGAGCTGGCAGCCACAGCTGGCAGCAGTGGGTAACAGACCAGGTAAAAGAGATTGTGGATGAGGATGGACACAGAATATTTTTAATGGTGAAAAGAGACAAGACACGTTAAAATGAAGAGCATTCAGTGCATCCAGTGAACATTTTACGAATGACTGCCTGCAGCTACAGCAGGTAGGAGATTCCCCAGCAGAGCATCAGTAGCTGTTGGCATTTGGTAAATAGTCATTCACAACACAACTCTGCTAAAGGTGAGCCTACTTGACTGATAGTTGTTATTTTCTGTAAAATACTGACCATTTGACTAGGAACAATCTTTTAACATCTTTCTCCAAGTACGTTTTTTCTAGGTCATAAAAAGCAGAAATTAATGTATTTTTCAATACACACCATTACCTGCATGACCCCATAAAGTTCAATTCAAAACTGCAGCCAGTACTGCACATTTAGATAACCTTTCTACATAATGTTAACTGAGTATTATTAGCATACAGTTGTTAAGGATGGATGGGATGACTGGAGGTCACCTTGTCTAAGGCCGCTGCTCAAGCAGGGTCACCTAGAACATGTTTCCCAGGACAATGTCCACATGACACAGTAGTGCAGGATTTCCAGGGCACTGCTTGATGTCTTAGTCAATCACTCCATCAGACATACCTTAAACTGCCTCATTTCTTCCCTAGGCCTATAGTTTTTAGTAGGTGATTTTGGTGGAAGGAAAGGCACGAGACCACTGTTTCAATGCCCTCAGAGACTGTTGGCTGCACCATTACAGACAGAGGAATAAATATAGTCTCCAAAGGATTATAAATAAATAAATACTGCCTATAAAGATTAAAAGGACAATTACTGCAGTACAAAAAAAGGCTGTGTAAAAGACCAACTGGCTCAAAGTTGTGTAAGGGAACTAATATCTCGGGGCGGGGGGGGGGATCTTCACAATGAGATTTGGTTACATCTGTATAATGTTAAAACTTCCTCTCATTACTCAGAGCCCACCAGAACCACTGGTATAACCACCATTTGGCATAATCATTTAAGACCTACAACTGACCAAGCCCTTCACAAACTTGCCAAATAGGCAAAGCCAATTCCCAGATTGACACAAATTCACCTCCCCACTGAGGCCATGAATCACCACATACATTAAACTAAAATTAAACTGATATGACTGTGGATAAATACATTCCTGGCATTTTTTTTCCAGGAGGAAATTGACCCACGTTTGGTTTGAATTAAACTCACTCATAGCACTGAAACAAATAACTAAATGGAAAGATATGAGTCCCTTTGAAGAGCGTGCAAATCAAATTTAGGTGATAATTAGCAGCAGACAATTGAAACCTACTGTTTATTTGCACAGAACCTAATGTTACTGAGCTACCTCTGGAATGGACAAACAGAACTGCATATTCTGCTTTCCATCCTTCTCATTTTTAAACCTTTTACAGAACATTGTCAACTCACCAACGTCAAAGCTCCTGCAACCTTGTTAAGTAAATGAGGAGAAGGAAGAAGCAAGCGAAAATCTTCTGTTCTAAAAAACAGTGGACCTGTAACAACTCACATCTGCTCCTTCTCTTCTTCCTCTCCATACACACACAACAAAACTGGATTTCAAGATAAATCTTGCTTTTGGATTGCAGTACAAACAAAAAGGTCTGTATTTGAGTATAAGGTTTTAAGGCTCCTGGTCACACCATTTGTGACATGGTTTATTCCAATCTTCGGTCTCAAATTCTTTCAATGCCTGGACCTTGGCATCAGAGCCACAAAACTACTACTAACACCTTCAAGTCTGAAGCATGGCAGATGGGGAAAAAAAAAAAAGTAAATAAATCCAGTTTTCCCAGCCATCAATAATCTTGCCCTGGTATTTATTTCTAGCAAACCAGCCAGGTAAGGAAGAAAATACCTTGACTCTGATTGGGGTAGATCCTAAACACATCTGCATGCAAATAGAAGAGGGGAGTCTCTTAGCTAGAGATTTTACACGTTGAAGACATGAACATTAATTCCTCCAAAAGTTATGGAAAATTTATGGAAAATGGGAGCACAGGTAAAATATGACAATTATTTGTAGGATCCTGCTTCATTAAAATGGCTCCAAAACCAACCATGCAGCCTTTGACAGAACACTGCTGAAAAAACATGCCGAAGTGACTTAAGACTAGAAGTATCCGAGAATGCTTTATTAATTATTTAGGAGATTAAAATTTGATTGCCAAAGGCTAAAACAAAAGAAAATCAGAGTGGAGTGGTATCTCCCTTTTAGCTTTAACAAAATCATATGTGTTAATATTTCACTTTAAAAAAAGCAGTCCTCAACTTCCTTCTCAGACTGGTTGTCACAGGACTAAAACTGCCCCTCTGAATAGATGAGAGTAACATAATGCATTTTCAAAAGGAATTCTAATTACTACACATATTCTAACGTTGTATATTGTTTTCACTAAAAACTCAAAATTAATCAAATCACTGGGGAAAATTCAACCTCAGGAAAAAAACAGCATAGTAGCAAATTCCAAAGATTCCATACCTTCCCTACCTCTTAGTAAAGACCTACATTGTCAATGACACTCATTCAGTAGCACGAAAATACCTCCCCCATTCCACAATACTTTGGAAGCGACTCACAGTTTTTAGCAATGTCCTTGCTCAAATTAGCATCAAACCTTGCATTTTAGGTATGTTCTTTCACAAACAGCTTTCAAACTGTGTGTGAGCCCATCCTTGCAACTGTTAAGATACACAGATCCTCAACTGAGTAAAATATTCACTAAATCCCTTCTCCATCCAGGTGCAAAGGAAAAAAAAGAGCAGTGTGTTTCATATTATGGTAATGTTATTATCTAGTACATGAAGAGATACAGTACCGTACAACTTCCTGTGTCTAAAAATAAACTTTAAGTCATTTAAATCTCAGATCCCCAAAAAATCCATCCCACACACACCTACTCAGCTTTCTGCTCATCTCTTCCAAACCCTGGAGCCTCTCCTCCTTCAGCCTCATGTGAATTTCCTTCTCTGGACACAAAGGTTTACAAGTCCCTGTTGCTGAGCACTCAGTATCCAGCCTTTATTTGCCCTTGGTAACAGAGGCCTCCAAAATCCCTCATTCATTCTGCCATGAAAGCAACATGGAATTGTTCAACCTCAGTAATATGAACTCCATGCATTTTTATGCTGCTGGCCATTTGTCAGGCCCAGATAGACCCAGCAATGCCATGCTTTGAGATGAGCTGTATTGGGTTTCCAGCAATGGTGACTCTACTCCCAGTCCATTCCAGTGATGGACAAACCTTTCAGTGAAGAAATTCCCATTATATCCATTCTGAATCTCCCCTGGCACAGCTTGAGTCTTTATTCTGTCACTAGCTACCTGGGAGAAGAGGTAAACCCCCACCTGGCATATATATATATGTGTGTGTGTGTATATATATAAATACATAAAATACAGAAGAAGCTTTAAATTCTGATGCAGTTAGTTCCTCCATTTATAAAATACTTTTTCCCCACAAGGTAAGATATGAACTCTAGAAAAAAAATAAAATAGGGTTTATCCTCAGCACACAGCAGGGCAACTGTAAAGGTTTTCACTTTTACACCAAAAATACTGGTTCAGCTAGACAGTCTGTGTCCTTTGTGGGTTTTCTTCCCTAGTAGAGGAAGCTCCCTCAAGCTTACTTGGTGTTTACCTATTGTAGCTCATTATTTTACACACTTTTTTTCCATGTCCAATACGATCACCAGCTGCAAGATTAGCAGCACTCATAAATGCCAATTCATAAATCACAAATAACTCAGTACACCCGCCACTACCCATCTGAAATCTGTACATGCATTGCACCCGTGCACCAGAGCTGCTATGAGCCAGACCTTGCTTCTTTTCTGCAGTGACTTTATTTAACCAAAGTGAGAGATGACCCCCCAGTCACAAAGACAATTTCGCCCATTTCTTGAAGTTGACAAATGCATTACTGTGAAAACTCCAAGGAAAAGTGTGTATGATCTGAAAGGAAAAATTCAAAGGCTTATAAAAAAAACAATGAAGAAGAGAGGAATTCCTCTAAGTTTCAAAATTGTTTACTTACCTTTCCTTGTGCCAATCTTTTTTTCTCTTCATTGAGATCCTCAAAATGAATGTTGTTTTGACTTTCTTCAATCAGCTGTGCATTAACATACATGCCCAAATCTTCAGAAATTCAGCCCCATAAGTTGGAATAAACATAACAAGCCCCAGTACAAAACTATTATTGAAAAGCAATAAAAAATACACCATGTTCCTATAACAAAGATATTCTCAGGTGAAGATACCTGCACAGTAGACTTCACATGAAATGTTTAGCGATGCAGAAGGTTTGCCTGGTGATTCTACAGGGATATGACAAAAAAAAAAAAAAAAAATCAACAAGATGCTTAGCCATCCTAAACCAAAAAGGGATTAAAATATTATATAACTGATTTTATTCGTTTTGTTACTGTCTGAATCCACGTGGGAAGCATCCAAAAGGCATGTTTGTTTTGTCTTATTGACAAAATAGCAAATACTAACCATGAAGATTTCTACCTTTCAACAGTGCAGGCCCTACTCCAAGACGAGAGGCATTGCCCTTCACCAATGCTCCACTTCCACATCCTCCAAAAATAAAGTAAGGAAGCTCCAGGCATAAGTGCTTTACTAGATCAGAGTCTCAGCATGCTCTCTGAAAAATTCAATCATAGTAAGGAAAGGTTCATCATCCCTCTAATAAAAGTAGGAAGATATGTTGTAGCACCTGCAATTGCGGCATCTTCTCACAAAATACCCAAACACAGGTATCTATAACCAAATGCAGCTGATGTGAGTTGAACCTGCAGCGTGGGTGCAGCAGCCACTTGACTGACAAAAGCCCACTCATCTTCCATCTCCCTGGGGCATCAGGAAGATGATTCCTCTACCTTGTGAAAATACACCAGAGAAGGAGAGCATGTCTCAAGAACCTCGCTGTGGCAAGACTACTAACACCAACAAGGCAGAACCACTGGCTCTCTTGTAATTTGGAGATTAACACTGTTGAACGTAGTTATAATGCCACATGAACCAAATCCTATGGTGTATGTTCAGAAAGATGCATAAGGAGTATGGGAAGTTGGCCTACTAAGTATATTACAACGAGCTGCATCATGAAAAGCAGAGTAAGAATATTTTGTAGTCATATTACCTAAAACTGAGACCAATCATCTTTTGGAAATGTAAATATTCAATTTAAATCAAGACAATCACAGATAGACATTTTTTCCCAAATCTTTGGCTGTATTGCAATGGTTGTTTCAATTTGTAATCTCCAACTAAACATTTCCTATCCATGGATTAACAATATATTTACTGACTTGTGTCTTTTAACAGTATTTATCCAACATAACAAAATAAACTGCAATTTGTTATACTTTTTTTTTTACAAAACATTTTATAAATATTTTTACAAAATGTATACAAAGCAATTTCAAGTGAGACATACTTTACAAATGAAGGTATTTAAGCAAATAAAGTCCATACCACGCTGACAATAAGTGACACATCCTCTTTAAGTGAAGTCAGTCTGTAAGGCCTCCCTACTCTAACAGATAAATTATACCAAAATCTTCAAAATGAACATAGTTTTCTTAATTGCCAGTTTAAAATTTGTTTTAATATTAGGCAGTATTAAATAACATTGAAATCACAATGCTGATCCAGCAAAATAATGAAAACATGTTTAAGGTCATGCACATTCACAATACTTTGCTGGACTTGAGCCCATATGATTAATGAACTTTTTTTAAGCACCACAAAAATACAATTCTTTCATGTACTGCTTCACCACGTACCAGAATTCCTTTAGAATTGAATTCAAAGGAGTGAATGACAACATTAACAATCTAAGATCAATCTTACTAGGATTGTTCAAGGGGTTCCTCTCAGAGTTCAGAGAAATGCATCTGACCAAATCAACCACGATTACTTTTTGCATTTGTCATTTTTTTATATGCCACTGTCCCCCCTTCCCAATGAGACCCAATAGAAGACACATACCCTGATACTTCAGTTATGTATTTGCTGTAGAGAGGCTGGAAACCCCATACCCATCAGAGGTGGTACAATAAGCAAGGGGACTGACGAATGTGCAACTTCACTTTTTTTTCCTCAATAAAAGAAAAAATTAACTAGTTAACATACAGCTGTGTAACTTACTGCTCTCCTTCTTAAATAGTTCAGAAGGGTTACATTTCCAAAGAGAGAAAATAAAATATGCATCAGGATACACAGCCATGAGAATATTATTAAATCTAAAAAGGCAATAGGTGAAGACTATCTTGTCAGTTTTGCCAATAAGAAAACAACTAACTGCCTGAGAGTCTATTCTGTGGACACCCAACTAGAAATTTAAAACTGGCAATACTTAATATTTCCTAGAACACTTGGGAATGTTGGGTTTTTACAAACATGTACTTTAAAATTGGCACAATTTTTTTAAATGGCAATCAGTAATACACAAAACCAGTACTTCCATTCACATTGAAGGGGAAATGAATTTTAAGGAAGTTCATCTTTCTCTCATTGCTTTCTAGATTTGTTTTCCTTTAGTGGCCAGACAGTGGACTGTAGCTCAATACTGAGTTGCGCTGTAATGTTCTACTATCCCAAGGATCTAATTCTGCTTCCTTCCATGCCATTCAGATGGACTGAATTACACACCAGCAACACCTTTTGGTTTCTCTCCTGGCAATCTGACTGACAACCACAGCTTGTTACAATGAGCCTCTTACATCATGAAAATCATAATCAGCAAGTCTGGGAAATGGCTGGTAATGTTTCTGAGAAACAGTGGAGGAGTTCTGGGGGAGAACATGAGCATACCTTAGAAACCACAAAAGCTGTATCCTCCTGAGCAGACATATGTACTACACACACGTGACAAACGTCAGCGCGCTTATGTGCACAAAAGCACTCATGACCAAAGTAAACTAGAACAAAGCAGCATGGGCAGCAAAAAAAAAAAAGAGTCATAGATTAAAATAAATAAATAAAATAATAAGATTCTATCTTAACAACATGACAGCAAGCCAAATACAAACCATGCAATGGTTTCACTTGGCTTTACAATATGAATTAATAATTACACATTTTTTGATATGTTTAAACAATGGGATTGCTGATCAACTTTGGTCTGTACATATCTTGATAATTATGACTGCTATGGTGGATGATTTAACATTCTCTGAGAGCAAAAAGCAAAAAAAAACAAAAATAAACACTGGCCTTTAAATTTAATCAGAGTAAGGCTAACATCTTCTTAATATAAGCTACAAATACAGTTTTCAAATAAAAGTGCTTTTGACACTTGGTCTAAAAAAAAAAAACAAACAAACAAATTAAAAAAAACCACATTTATACCACTTTAGAAAGACTCAAGGCTGACTACATCCAATTATAAAATGCAAAATCTTTTCCTCAAGAGATAACATATATATGTATTATATATATAAATTCATGGCTCTATCATGGCCTCATCCTGTACACTTTGCTATTTACTGGCTTCCATTCTACCTTCCTTAGTCAAGCATTTATTACTTCATATCATGCCACTGTGACTAAGATCATATAATATCATCCCACAGACTAAAGTTACCCACTACAAATATATCAAGTACTAGTTTCTGCTCAGAAAGCAATAGAAAAGCACTTAAAGTTTAAATTATGAAGCCTTGTAAACACACTGATGATTTCCTTCCAACTTAAGGATCCTAGAACTCAGATTCTTTAACAAAGCAAATAATCACTTCTGAATAGAGGTACAGTGGGTTTTCCAGAAAAACTAAAATTTTGATGATTTGTGGAAGAGAAGGGTAGGGGAGAATTGTTGCTTCCATCACTCTTTAAAAACATTTTCTCAATAAATATATCCTTTCAAATGACTGTGATTGTCAGTATATTATACCGTATTACATAGGGCCTAACAACCTGCAACTCTGTTATGTTGCAGTACTGCTCAATTATCAAAAGCACGATCATAATAATACTTGAAACAGTAAGGCCCTAACAGACTGCATTCTAACAAGGATTAACTTTACTTGGATATCTCACTGTAACCACAATGAGTATTGCTCTCAAACACAGAACAGAATCTAGTTTAGAAAGGTTAACCTTAAATGCATGTCAGGCTGTACTTGTGGTGTCATTCACATTTGCTTCTGCTAAGAGAAACATACCTTGTCCATGGTACTGTAACTATTAACACTCTAAGATACTATTTACAGCTGCTTCTAAAATAGAGTCAGTTTCTACAACACTTTCACTGTGGTCTGGAATAAATTTTTCCAGGCAGTTCTCTTGTGAAGCGATAGGTGAAAAATTAGGGAACTCTAATTCAACCGAGCCACTACTTGCCGCCTCATTTTGTGGCTGCCTCCCAGCTTTTTTAAGTTCCAAGATGTTTTTAAATGTAGTTTCTAAACTCTTACTGAGCAGTAAGTCTTGCTGGGGTTCACCAGAGCCTTTCCTGTTATCAGGATGCAAAACCTCATTCTTTGGAGAGCTCCTCAGAGTTTTGTCTTGAAGTGAATTATTACACGTTACCTTTGAGAAAGACTGAACTGTGTTCCTTGATATTTTATTGTGTGCTCCTTGACTGCCTCTTGACACAATTTTTGACAAGTCTTCAGAACTCAAAGAATTCTCAGTGGACTTGGCAAGATCTTTCCCACTCATCCTTTCTTCAGAAAGGGCCACGTATTGGCTCTCAGAAGAACAATTAGCTTTTTCAAACTTTAAAGCTTTAGTGAGGCTCTCAGATTTTTTAGAGGAAGCTTTTCCTTCTTGCGGTGTCAGAATGTTGTTAGGCACTAGAGGAAGTTTACTGTGATTTGTGGACTCTGCTGAGCTGGATTTTGGTCGGTCTCTGGCTTGGGTTTTGGTAGTCTGACTTCGAGAAGGTAATGTTTTGCTAGACTGATGGTCACTTTTGCTGGACTGTGCTTCTTCAGCTGTTTTCTCAAATTGTTTGGCAGAACAACAAAAATCAGCCTGATAACCATCTGAAAATAAAGTAGCAACATTTTACTAAAATTACCTACACATCCAAGTAAGTGACACTCCAACACAGTTCCTGAGTACTGAAATTCAAACAACATCCACAGCTTACAGATCTGGGTCTTTAAGAGATGTTCATATGCTTAAGTGTTCTGCTGTGTACAGTGCAGGAGATTAGCACTAAATTAATCAGCACACTGTTCACGTGTGTGCACTGGAAAATCAGATTAAGGGTACCTCCCAGCATTCTAAATATGCAAATATGGTCTCTGAAGATTAATAATTTCTACAACACCACCTGTGACTATCTTTTAAAATATGCAGATCATGCAGAACCTTTAAACAAATCATAGCAGTAATCTTACACAAATAATGCGTTTCCGGGTGCTATGTTTAACAATATCCCAGTTAAAAATGCTGCCATTTAAATGGCCGTGACACTCTAAGAGCAACACTTCATTAAGATGAACAAGAGTACTCATGCTTCAAACAGTGCTGTTCTTTCTGGCTGCAAGCAAACTCAGGGATTCTTCCCTGCTAGAATGGAGGCACTGCAGGAGTCATGACTGATGTCAAAAGAAACTCAAATATTTCTCTGCCAAACAGGTAAAATATCTTTCTCCCCACAAATAACTGCTTCAACCCTATAGTGTTTCTGGACTGTTGGATTCTGGAGTCATAAGAAGTTATCTTGCAAATGCTTATTCAGGATTTCAATAACTGGAATCCATAGAAATCACTGCCTCACTGTGGCCACAACTATTTTTAAATGCCCCAAGCTTAATTTGGAAGTTAAGCATTACTTACCAGGATCCACAAGTGCAAGACGCTTATCCCGGGTCAGAGATGCTCTTTCCTCTTGGTTAAACATCCTATCAATCATAACCATTTCTGCAGAGGGATTTATCCGCTGGAGGAAAAGGAAAAAAGCAACCAATCTCTGTAGTGACTCATGCTGGTACCAAATCAAAACACTGATAGCTCAGTTAATTTTCAGAGAAAAAGAAATTTCTTTTATTACGTATTTGCGAAGAACACTCACAATTCAACAGTCCTGACTCTGACCCAACCACTACTGAAACTCAATCATGAAATATTACTCACATTGTACTGCAAATTTTATTTGGGAAAGACTTTTAAAACAGAATTGCTATTCCAGTTGTATCAACTGTACTTTTCCAGGATTGAGTATGCTTACTACTGTATACCACAATTTTTTTTACTCCATACAGTATCCTTCTCTTTTAGGGGATCAACCAGCAAAAACCTTGAACTGGGACCACCCTATCATCTTCCCTGCACTTGTCTCCCCATCCTTGTAACTAGATGGTGCAGAGCTGCATTTTGCTGACAATGTCTTCAAGTCAGTTGGATCCATCCATCACAGAAAATGTTCACTGCACCAAGCCATAACAGAGGCAACTGGTTTCAAATTCGAATGCTATGTGAAATAAACCTTTCAAAATTACTAAATGGGATTTGCCATACAATGTACTAGATGCTAAAAGAACAAATCTCAACCTCCATCCTCTCTTTGCACCTGCAAATACTTGCAAATATTTAATGGCTAGGATCTTTTACAACACAACTGCTAGCTTTAAAACTGTATTAATTCTAACGGTTATAATACATGTTCCTGTCTCTAAATATCTAAATGTCTATTATACTCAAATTCAAAACTTCTCCTTGAAAACTTGCATGTCTGAAGTCACAATGGCATTTCCTGATCCTTTTAAAATACCTTCTTGAAGTAACTTTGTCAGTTTTATTTTACCTCATACCTGGGATTGTGAAAGCACTTACATCAGCAGAACTTCTGATGACGTTCCACCTAGCTTTTAAGGACAATGATTTCCTAAACTGCAATATGATCTGGCTCCAATTAGAATATGGCTGGGGGCCTCTGAATGGACAACATCAACACTATTTCAGGTTCCATGAGCCACAGAAATACACAGAAATCACCCTCCTGACTATCACAGCCTGTTCAGTGTAAGAGCAAAGCAGAAGCAGAGAAGTTCATTGCCTGATCTGAATTCCACCCCATAAACAAAGTATACCTGGGTTCTACACCTTACCATTGCATCTTCTATAAGCAAGCATCTGTATTTGTTCAGCATAGCCTGCGTCCTCTTCAGAAGCTGTGTAGCTACAGATTCAAATTCACTGTCCACTAGAAAGACAAAGTACACTTTCAAACACTGTTCTTCAATAACCTGCATAAATTTTAAAATGTTCCTTTTCTTATTGCTCTAATTTACATTAAGAATTATCTCAATATGCTGCTTACAAACTTACTGCCAAATTTTAAAAAGAAAATTACCTTTTCTTAAATCTTCTTCTGTTGGCAGCGACCCCTGGCACACATGGTATGAAAGGAGTCTCTGAACTGCATCATTTAATGATCTGAACCGACTTTTATCTGGCGTCACAGCATGTACCTGATCCTTCTGTAACTGCTGCAGAATACTACAAAAAAATTAATGATCTATATTTAACGTACTGTACAGACTTTTTATATTGACAAAAGTAAAAATTAAGGTTTCTGCAACAAAATTACAATGAAACAACGACTTACAAAGCTCCTTTAGTTAACTGTTTAGCAGCAGGCCTTTTCTGTCCAACTAAATGACCATCCACCTAAGTTCAAAATAAAAGACAAATTACAATATATCCCCTCATTCACAAAGCCTAAGTTTCAGGATTTGTTTCTGTCAATTAGGTACATCACCAACACTAACTGTAACCACTACGTAAGTATAAACACTTTCAGCTATCCCCTATTTTCACAAGGCACCATATCCACAAAATAGGGAAGCGACATAAACCAAAGGTCTGAAATGCTGTTTGTAGACAAATTCCACTGTTGTGCATTATACATATTTCACTAAGAGATGGCCAAATTTAACAGGCGCAAAGAAGGAAAAGTATACCTAAAAACTTTTACAAATCTGCTCATAAAAATTGTCTTCATTTCTAAAAAGATGTCATCTTCCCTGATATTGATGGATTAGAGTATCTCTGAGGAAAGAGGGCTAAGGTTGTGCACTTAAATTCTCAAAAGCCACAGTGACTAGGAGGTGGCAAAAGTCATTCTAGGAATTCTATTTCAGTGTCAATGCTGCAGATATGCCCATCAGGCAGAGATCAAACTCATTTCCTCCTTTGCTTAGACATTTAACGAGATCAAGATTTTTCTTGGGAACACTTCCTAAGACCTGAGGTTCTCTGAGGGGGTAAAGACTCATGGCAGGCACACTGGAACAGTATTTGCCTCAAAAAACCTCCAGCTTCAGAGTATAAAAAGTAGTCACCACCAAGCAGAATGAACATCTGACCAACTACTACAGAACCAGGCTGACCTCCTAACTGAGCACTACTGCTCTACTTGTACATAAGTAAGACACAGAAAAACATTCCTGTCCTACTGCATTGACAAATACATTTACAAACAAAAATTCTAAGTCACATCCTCTCCAAAAAAACTCATCCTGGAGAGTGTTTTCATACATACTAGCACTATGTGGGAGAACTTTTGATGGTAAAGAAAGAGGACTGCAGTAAAGTAGAAAACAGACAAAGACCAGGTGGAACTTTCCTGCTATTTCTCACAAACCACTCTCTCCCAGTCAGCTAGAGAACAGCTGAGTTTTTAAAAAATAAGGAGAAGAGTAGGTTGAACTTTTGGCCAACTCAATGAAGAATTGCTACGTCATACAAAATTATCTTCAGGGAACAGTACAGTCAGACTCCACTTACTGAACTGAATCTCAAAGCAGCATTCAAAGTATCAATTTGCAAAATAATCAACATTTATTAAGTCAAAGTAGAATTTGTCAAGTTTGAGGGAGTTCATATACTCTACAGAAAACCTACTATGATTCTTTACTTGTTAGCTCACTACCTCCCAGTGGAGGACGAAAATCAGGAAAAGAGTAAACCTTGTGGGTTGAAAAGAACAGTTTAAAAATAGAAAAAAAATAAAACATAGTAATGATAGTTATTATAAAGTTGTAATGAGGAAGAGAAAAAGGGGGAATTAAACCCAGGAGAAACAAGTGATACACATTGCAATTGCTCAGCACCCTCTGACCAATGCCCACCCCATTCCTGAGCAGTGATCAGTGGCTCACAGGTAATTCCTACATTTATACAGAGAACACGATGTTCCATAGCATGGGATATTCCTCTGGCCAATTTGGGCCAGCTGTCCTGGCTCTGCACCACCTCACTGGCACAGCATGGGGATTTGCAGAGTAAGCACAGCTCAATAACTAAAACACTGGTGCATTATCAACGTTACTCACATCCCAAATCCAAAACACAGCACTGTACCACCTACTAAGAAGAAAATTAACTCTATCCCAGACAAAACCAGGATAGGCAGAGAAACATATAAATAGAAGTATTCTCTACCTGTATACTCTGCTGAACTGATGATGATCCTATCACTTTTTCTTGTGACTGTGCTGTTCCTAGAGACTGTTGTATGATTTTTCCTCCAGAGTCCTGTCCTATAAAAAAAAAGTTTAAAAGATTCTTGTCATCTTAAGCAAGAGGAGAATAATTTTGTGTACCTGTCCTGATAATTTCACGTGAGTTTTTAGGAAAGATACATCTTATGGTTAAAAGCATTAATGCAACTATCCTGTGGAGAAAACAGCTCATAAAAATTAAACACGATTGATATTTTATTCTGAAAACCACTAAAATCCTCAGGTATAAATTACATCCTACCATGGTACGGCAACTTAAGAAGAAATTCAAGTATTTTAAGTTTAGTGTCCCAACAACTGACCTAAAATCATACAGTAAATTTTATCAAGCTTTTCAATACTAACACTCCCTCAAATGTATTATACAAATTTTTCTAGAGCTCCTGGAAGTACTTAAGACAGCAAGCATATTTTTTCCCCTAGATTTTTTTAGATAGGCAGACTTCTTCCAATTGCCTTGCTTCATAATCCAAACAGCATCTTATCAGTCATGCTATGTCACAACCAAAACAAGTAAGAATTTATTGGGTTTTTTCCCCAAAGACACCCAGCATACTATGCAGATTGTATAGAATTGCCTAGACAGCTTATACATACCAATACACAAGGAAAGAAAAAGCAAGGCAGAGTATAGAACCTTATTCAAAAGGTTACTTATGTACAAAGAGAACAGGAAGGTTACTGCATTTTTCTGCTTGCCTCGAATGTACTGGTTTTGTTCTTTCAGTAGCACAGTGCTGCTTGAAAAGCTGCTATCTTGCCATGAACAATGCATGAACTATTCTAACTTAAAGTTACACATTCAAGAACAAAGTGAGTGATGACAGCCTGCACCTAACCTTGTAATACCTATTTCTCTTCCCTCCGTAACTGAAGCAGCCACCACATTCTAGAAGTTTCATGGAATTTTAGCAGATGTCTGTATTTTGAAAATTGCTTATTTCTATTTTCCTAAGCTGGAAAAAAAAAAAAAAGAAAAATGAAAGAAGGTATAATTTTGGATTTTGTAGAGGGGAGAAATAACTGCTAATTGTGAAGGTTCAACTTTTCACTCTAGAAAATGAAGTGCCATGGTTGGGAAAAATCAAAGCACACATTCAATACTGAAAAAATATACCTTGAATTCTTCTAAAAATAAAATTCCAATAACCTTTAGAACCCTATGAGCATGAACCATCAATGCAAGTCTGACACCCTGAAGAAGAACGAATCTCTGTTGCCGGAGAAAATTAAGAAAATTATGTTAAAAAGACCTTAGTTGACCTGATAGTGTGTTGCTCAGAAGACTTGTTAGCTGAGGCTGTCTCAAATTGTCCTGTGTCTTCGATGCAGAAACTGGCGATGTCTGGTTCACAGCCTTTTTCTATGCCACACACAAAAAAAACAAACAAACAAATTTTTTTTAAAATCACAGTGAAATATTTACTGAAAGCTTTAAGGAAAAGACATCTAAAATTCATGTCTGTGCATACTTTTGTAACTTCAAAATCTTCAGTGCTGAAATTTCACATATGTAAATCCCTTCAAGTTCAAGAAATTTATAAAGTAAATCAGAGAGGAACAGAAATTACACTAACAGCACAAATATATACCATTTGCATTCTACAAGACCCCTGATTTCCCACTACAAGTGGCCCTCAGAAAACTCAGCTTCTCAGAGCTCCCAAACTGCAAGATGACAACCTTGCTCTCCCAACAAAAAATACCCACAGGGGAACAAACCCTCCACTACTTAGCAACTAAATGATATATGGTTTAGTATAAAGTACCATGTCTTAAATGCAAATACAGACTAAAAAGATTCTGGCAAATAGTGGCATTTGTTCTATGTAAATTCCCATTTACAGCTCTGAAATTTCAGCAAAAAACAAAATGATCTTTTACAACAATAAAAAATACTCTGCTTTTGTAACTGCTGAAATTCACTGACCCAGCACATAACCTGCAGACAGGAAGATGCAGACACATGGAAAGTCAGACCAGCCTCAAATTACTCATCTGCAAACAAAATGTTACAGCCTGCACCAGTAGTCTTGGCAAAGCCTACAAACGTGTTTCTACAGCACGTTCATACTAATTTTTTAAATACACATTATTTCCTAAAGCATTATTTCACTGCAGATTTTGGGTTTGGTTAAAAAAAAAAAAAAATCCACCAGGCCTTTGGAAAAAGAGACAGTTCTAAGTAAAAGAAGTAAAGTAAAAAAGAGAAAGATGTAATTAGTGCAAATGCATTCTGAGCGACCAGTATTTTAAACTAAATTTTAAAAGAAATCTTTAAAAAATTTTTTAAAATTTCAGAAGGACAGAAATTGAGCAGCTTATTGCAAACTGTGTAAAAAGTCGCTGAGTTAAAACTGGCAGTTCACTCTGGAACTTTATGAATGTTTTTTCTTTTAAAATTTTGACTGTTTTTAAGTTCACTTATGAAAACAGAAAAATTTGAGTTGAATATATACTGCAAGTGTATCTACTGGACAAAGTCAAATCTTAAACTGGACCACATCAAACCTTAAAAGTGAATTCAGATTTTTTTTTAACAACTATCTTGGCTTCTTAGAGGTTTTTTTTTATGTTATGCTTTTACAAACTGCTTTAAAAGGTATTTCTTTTTAAGGATTCCAAGAAATATTTGCATTATTGCCTTTGCATCAAATTTGCAAGCTTCTAACTGCTCTAGACACACATAACAAACGCACCAATATGATAAAGAACAAAAGGAAGCCCAAGAAACCTTTTCATCTCTAATTTCAGTAAGTCAAACCTTGAAAATGCATAGGTTTTAGTGAGATCAAAAGACTTTTAAGCGCTAAGAATGAACCTGAGCCTTAACATCTAGCCTACGGTAAGGTTTACAAGAGAGCTCCCAATTGCATAAACTTACAGTGCCCATTCCTTTAAACAGGAGCAGAAATAAATCAATGCTAAGCACTTTTGAAAACAATACTATAAATTACCAGCAAAATCTTGGGAATTAACCAAAGTGACAGCGTTGTTCACTCAGACAGATTTAGAAAATACCAAGCGAAACTATGACTCTGGGTTACGGTAATTTTCAGCAGTTCCACAGTATTTGCAATAATACAAACCAGCAAAATTAACATTCTGAGTATTAACCAGATTTTAGCACAGCTTAGAAGCCTTTCTTTGGCTACATTCTCAAGCAGCTTTCATACCTGACCAAAGGCAAACTGTTGTTGTGTTACTCCCACAGACGTGTGACTGAAGGTGCTGACAGACTTGGAGGAGGATGCTGGAAGACGATGCGACGCACTGACAGCAACTTGAGCTCGGTTCTGGACCAGCTGATCCCCTGTAAAGCTCCCTCCTGATGCGACAGACTGCACTGATGCTCCCAGGCTGGGGTGCACCGAACCAGAAGAACTCGCAGCAGCAAATCGATTAGAAGCTGACATATTTGAGACTGTGGACTGCCCAGGTGACATGGTGGTAAAACTCGATCTGCCTTGAGAAACATTAGCTTGGCTGGGTGACAAATGCAACACCGTTGGTGATGCCTGCTGCAGTGGCACCTGTCCACCAACAATTTGGGAAGTTCCATGATTTACTATAACTTGGTTTCCAGGAGCTGTGAATGTCTGGCCTGAAACAAGCTGAACAGCTGTGTTCTGATTATTCAGCATCTGTCCTGAATACGACTGGTTGGCTCTTAGCATGTTTGTAGAGTTCCTGTTGAGCATTACATGCTCAGCAGACACTTGGCCAGGAACCAGCTGGGAAGGCTGAGTCTGAAGAAGTTGTCCATTTATGGCCTGGACGTGATGAACTGAATTAGAATTAACAGACAAACTTGTAGGTATGAGAAACTGGTTTTGAGGTGCATGAGGCTGTCCCATAGGAGAATGGATAACAATACTACCTCCAGCATTGCTAGCTGTCTGAGGAGTAACTGATTTTCTTGTATTTTGTTGTTGATTAACAATATTAACAGACATATGAGGACCAACTACTGAACTTTGAGGTGAATTTGCAGAAGCAAATGGAATCCCTTGCTGTACATGATGCTGCTGTATTCCCAAGTTATTCACATTGTAAGCAGTCTGCTGACCCATCTGAATAGGCTTTGGTTGGATATTAATAGGAACTTTGTTAGAGTTTGGCGCCAAACCCCTTTGAATGATGATATTATGGACAGGCAACGAAGTCTGAAAATTTGTGCTGTTAAATGGAACAGTTACGGGTTGTGCTACTGGACTTGAACTTGAGTTACTGAATAGTGAGTTCCCATTTGGAGTTTGTCTATGAACCAAGAGGCCACTGCTCATGTTTGCAGGTGTTTGCTGACCATTGCCTTTCAGTATGATCTGAGATCCATCAAGGTTATTTATGGTCATCATGGAAGGTTGATTACTAAATGAACCAATCAGCTGTATCTGCCCAGAACCACTAATCTGGCTGCTATTAGACAAATGCTGGCCGGGAACACTAATTCCAACGTGTTGCATAAAGCCATGTTGCACACCAACTGTATTGCTTGCAAAAGATGCTCCAACAGGTTGCTGTACCACTTGAGTAACTCCTATAGGTTGCAACGTCTGACCTGAGTAATTAGAAACATTAGAAGCCTGAGTAAAGGATGCTGATGAAGAAGGATGAAGCTGAGCTTGTGCAAACTGTTGGCTAGAACCTACACTGGCATCCAAATATGCCTCTTCTGCCAAAGTCTGTTCAGTAATATTGGCCTCCTGCAAGGACTTCTGAAGAATATCAAAAGGCTGATCCTCAGTAAGATCAGGTAAAGGAGAAGACACAAGTTCATCTTCAAGAAACTGAAGGCTACTGGACAGCTGCAGTCCATCACTAGGCCCCTCTCCAAGCTGACCACTTACACCTTTTACAGACGACTTAGGATCAGTGCTCTGAAATGCAAAACAAGAAATAAATCACTTTCATAAATTCCAGTATCTGCTTTGTTTCCTCTTTAGTTATTTTTCCATGCAAACAAATTTTCTACACAGAATTATACTCTTCCCATAGCATGTGCAGGGTGATGTTGACCCCATACAGTGAGCCAGCACAAACAGGTCATGGATATCCTGCTCAACCCTCAGACGGCTGGAGACACTTCTTTCCCTTCTCAAATCTCTCAATACACAGCACTTAGCTCTGCAGCTGCACTGTTTGAAGAGGACATGAAATGCTCTCTAAGTGCCATTTTCCCTCCCTCAAGCTGAGCACTCTACTGACAAAAGGATAAAAGAAATGAGGAGGTAAAACACCCCCACTCAAATTCAGTTTAGGGCAAGGCTTCGGTAGCAACAGCAGAAGCAGAGAAAAGGCAGAAGAAAGCTTTCCTTTCACTGACTTCTATCAAACGAGATTCACCTCCAGGCATTTCTATAATCACTTAGTGTAGACTAGTGACCATTTCACAATGTTAAGGCATTATGCTACTTCCTTGTTTAAAAAAGATTAGAAACAAGGGAGTAAGAAAAAAAAAGTGTCAGACTGTGGTTTATGCCCATAAAAAGATTACTGAGAACTATAAACATTGGAACTACCACAAATATCAAGTGGCGCCTTTAATGAAAAAATCCTTCAATTCCACATCCATTAACACCATGAGGAAAATCAAAACGTATTTACTCTGGCTACTGTCAAGATTTTCCTAAAACAAAGTTCTGTCCAGAAACTCTAGACAACACAAGCATCAGGCTTCTGCAGATAGAATTTTTAATTTAAATGCATAATAATACTCACGATAGTTTTAAGTCAGGCATAGTACGCCTTTCTAAATTGCATGATCACATCTCAGCTATTCAGAAGCAACAACCAGTTTCTTTTTAGGTCAGGATAAATGGAAACTGTGGGTGTGCAATTATCAGTCACATTCTTACTCTAAGTCTTCACTCCTTGAAGGTCACAGACGCTTGTTTTCACCTCATGTAAACAGTGTGAAAATGCTGCAAGCCATAATTATCACATGCAATGATGTCCCCACCCTAACTTCAGCTACCCAAGCACATTTATCCAGAATTTTACCCCATCTGTTTCTGAAGCTCCAGTCATGTTTTAGGATATTAAAAGATTTTTCTTAAGATTAGATAAAATATTTTCAAGTTACAACTATTAAACTACAGCAATCTTTTAACATTTACTTTAGTAGAGGAATTAAACCACTTCTTAAATGCCTCAGTGTCTGAGGAGACCTCAGGAACACCTAAAGCTACAAATCAGGTTCTCAACTGTACCTAGCTAACACTGGGCAGAGTAAAAAGGAATCACTAATTAGGCCATAATTAGGACTCTTAACTCTCAGGTTCTGAGGAGAATTCCCTATTGCATCTGCAAGTTGTCTCCAAGGAAATGACCAAACTTAACAGTTCGACTAATGCCATCCCAGTCAGTACAAACAATACAACTATTACTACTACCAATAGTAACACTAATACATAATATTACACACAGCCAATATTAATAGCTTAAAACTCTCCCACTGGAACAGAGAATCCCAAGTTTCATTCCCTGCTCCCAGGACTATTTAACATTAGAAAACAATTTCATATGCAAAAAGTGGAACCTTCCAAATTGACATCTGAATCAATAGTGTCCAGATTCAGAAGAGCCATGCATAATACCATGCTAATTTCAAGAAGAAATCAAAGCCTCTGCAGCTTCATGAATCTGCTGACCTACAAGAAGAGTCTTATTCTCACTGGCTCCATGAATATTCTGCTCTCTTATTCTGTCCTATTATACTGTAACAGGAGAATGGAAGCAGCCACCCAGTACAAGCCAGGTAACAGGGCAATGGCTAGGGAAGCCTCTCATGATAAACCAATTTGGAATCAGCAGAGGTGGTACAGACTCAACTGAGTTGAGTGGGATGGGGCATGGGGGGCAGTGTAAGCAAGTGGGAAGAGTGGACAGTGCTTTCTTTTCCTTCAGTCAGCAGGAACTTCATCTTGCTTGTGTTACGTGTTGGCTGAGCATGCTTACCAGCTGAGGCACTGAACCCTCGACACTGAATTTGTAAACTCTGCCACTGAAAGGCATGAGACAGGCAGCAAGACAGTCAATCCTACTTCATGGTAGCAATTCTGAATATATACAAAGACAGAATTTTCAGTATCTGCAAAAACTTTAAAGACAAAAGCTTCAGAAGCACGTAACTTTTCAGGTATCCCATTTTATAAGCAGGGACTCTGAAACCATCTGGTTATGGTAACACTTGTTCCTTCCCAATGAACTGTAAGAATCTGCATTTATAATCAAGTCATTCTTCACATATGTCAGCACAGGGCTCTCATAGGAGGGAGGAGGGAAGAGAAAATGTCATAGGTGTTCCTTATGAAGACATAAAAGGATGAGGACAGAGCATGCTGAAAATTAAACTGTAATACTGTAAAATGGCATCCTAGGAACATATGCTAGGAATCCCTGCTCCTCTGATCACCTGCTTTCTAGATTACCTACCCCCAATCTCATACTCTCACACCAGAAAACTCTTCGCTTTCACCAAATATTTTTATTTCTTCCAACTGCTACTCCCTAGGCAACAAACCCACCTTGGCCACAATCTCCCACGGCTCCTCAAAATTTCTCAAAGAAACCCACTTTTTGAACATACACCAGAAACACCTAACTCCTGCCTACCTACTCATGCCCATCAGAAGGATGTCTACAAAGAACAACTAGGAAGTCTAGGCTATGACAAATGCATGTCATAAGTCACCCTTTTTTCCCCAAACCTGGTTTTTCTTAGGGTAAGTCCACAAACCCTACCTCTGCCAGTGCTGTGTACAGGAAGCTGCTGTCTGCTAATGGCCAGCCTGATATGAAGTTGAAACCACTGTGCCCCATCAGCTGAAAACTGGGCATGTGCTGTTACTCTTGGGTACCCTACTCCCTCATTACCATTATCTCAACCAGCTTGTCTGTTTCTTCTACAATATTTAATAAAAATCCTGAAAGAGGAAGGACAGGACAAACACTTCCCATTACACTACTGTGCCTACAGGAAAGTCACTAGTTCCCCACACACAAATCAATCGTTTTCAGAATTTCTTCATGCCAATTGTTTAAGGTCCCTACACACTTAAAAGTGTATCCATGTATCTATTATGAATATGGAACAAACAGACAAGAGTCAAAATAAAAGTACAATAGCAAGAGGAATTACCAAGAAAATCGTATTCTGTGTATTCAAGTAACTTAATTGTGAGATTAACAATTCCGTTGTTTTCAAAAACATTGCAATGAAACCAAAGAAATGTGGGTCTGAAGGGATCTCGAGTCATCCAGTCCAATGTTCTACCCAAAGCATGACTACCACCCACACTAGAGCAGATCAGCCTTGAACTTATCACCAAAGATTGGGATTCTACAACCTCATTGTGTGAAACATGGTCCAGGGCTGCAATATACGTCTGGCAAGAAGGAACATTAAAGACTTCTTGCAACACTTAATGAATTTAAAGCAACTTCCCTAACACTGAAGTTACACAAAGGATACATCCCAAATTACCTCCTGAGTCTAAAGAAAAAAGTACAAAAAGGGAGAAAAAACCCCACTCATTAATTTTAAAAAACTGCCAGCTCTGAATCTACATAAAGTGAGAAACAAAAAGGCATCCTAACACACACAGGAAGCATGTGAATGACTAACTTTCAAGGTCTATCTTTGAGCACTACTACTCCTACAAATCGCTAAAGCCATGAGTGCAGTTTACAGGAGAATTACACCAGAAAGCATTTTCACTGCTCAGCAAGCTGCTTTATATATTTATAAAACACCTCCCAACAGTGCAGTATTTTTCAATTAATTCCCCACTGAAATACTTAAAATACTAACAGCACAAGAGAGGTTCTATGTTAGTATTCAGAGTTTTCACATGAAAAAGCTGAAACCCACATCTACTTCACTCAGTTTTATAAAAGCCAAGTAAAGCCATACAGAAGCATGCAATCTCAACAGTAATGTAATTTATCTCAAGCCCACTTACATTGGAGTTGGCGAAAATTGAATTTGAGTTGGCTACAGAATATTCTGCATTAGTCAAGTCTTCATTGCTCTGGTAAAAGACAAATATCATGTTTAGAACTAACACACTCAACGAAGCTTATCTGTGTCTAATACATAGCAATGCTACTTACAGATTTACTACTAGGTCCATGTAGAAAATAATTCAGCGCTTGTGGGTCCCTGAAGTGGAAAAAAAGAAGTTAATACTTTTTAGAAGTCCTTTTTACTAACGAGACTAATTTAACTAAGCCACATACTGTACTCATGTAAATCAGGTTTCTAGTAAAAACACATCTTTCACCAAATCCAATGCAAAGCTGAAAGTTTATACCATCTGGGAATCTGTGTTTCTCTACCAGCTCAACTTTCAGATGCTGATCATATCTGCTGCCATACTGAAGGCATTTCAAGCAAATAAACTGTGTTGATCACAAAATTTTAGTTGCACTCTACTGTATTTCCCTTTATGAGGATGATACTCATATTCTCTTGAAAAACATAGTATTATATGACAGCACACAGTATAAAACCTAAGGAATATACTACCACCAAATAATGTGAGAACTAAAACAGACACCACCTCTTCTATAGCTAAACTGTAATGCCTCATTCAGCTAGCACTAATGATAGGATATTTACAAACCTGATTCTTTGACAGGCTTTCTGGCACCTTAAACACAAGTTAATAAAAATTTATGAGTGCCAGAGTAATAGTCTCCTCATGAAGAAAAAGTGGCATATTTTCCAAGTGAAACCAACCATAGAAGTAATTGACTAAATATTATGAATTCCAATGTATTTAACTTAGCACTAGCACTAAATAGAACTCATATTAAACATGTACTCTGACAGAATGAGTGTCAGAAATTCAAACAAATATAATTACGTTAATTTAGCAGTACCTACAGACCAAGTAAAAAGAATAAAAGGCTGGGTTACATGGGATTATTCTAATACAACAATTATATAGCATTTCCCTTAGCATAAAGAGTAAATTGACATGGATTTCTTTAATTTTTGAAACATGTTTATTGATTAACAAGAAATAATAAAACATTTTTTAGAAACAGGAGATTATCATGTAAAAAAGCAGTAATTAAAAATGTCTACTTCTTGCTTGATAGTCCTAGAAAATAAAGAGGCATAAAGTCAAAGATCTTTCAGGTTCACAACTACTCTCCTAAAAGGACAAATATACCTCTTCTCTTTTTTTTTCGTCTAAAAAACAAACTGTGTTCATGAGTTTACAAAAGACATATTAGACGATACTTGGCAGAGACTTTATGGTACTATTATGCTTACAATATTGAAGTGGTTACATGTATTTTATAACAAAAATGTCATTTTCATGGTAGATTTCACTGAATTTCAAAATTAAGGAGCACAGAACTCATGATCTCGTATAGGGTTCCATTATCATCATGAATTTTATCAGTAAAATAACCAGGCCATTTAATACTAACTACCCTCACTGTCTTTCAACAGTAAAAAATGCAATTAAAAATTAAGAACACTTTATCATCTTAAATATTGTCTCTAGTAAGGAAGGAATTTTAAATGGCACTTACCAAATCACAGATCAGATGAAAAAAAATTGTTTTCCATTCTTCTAGATACTTAAGACAATAATTGCTGCCAGCAGCAGCAAGAACACTCTAATTTTTCACAACACTCATTTGTATAAAGAGCACTTCATTTTCTGGACCACCTGTGATCTTGTAGCAGGATCCTCATGATTCATCTCATGAGAGAGCACTTAATTGTCCCATGATCATCTTTATGTTCCAGGCAGGAAGCGTTTCCACATGGCCACAACCAGTAACCTCACACAAGAGTTACTTCATAGAATGGAACCGAGCCTTTACTGGCACTGCCTTTGCTACAGCCACTGTGGGGTAGTTTGGTCTTTCTGAAGTTAAAGCTCTAACTGGTTTCAATGGAAGTTTTCAGGTGTGTGAAAAAGATAAAAAGCCTATTTACTTCCCACACTTAAGATTCTAAAAAAATCCTGTATGAACTGGGAATGATCTTTTAGCAGCTGCTATGAGACTGATGTCAGTCTAATTTCTAGCAGAGTTTGAACCAAGAACTGAGCATGAAAAGCTCAAGTCTCTTCTTGTGTTTTATATGCATTTCTGGCGTATTATCTGTTCTCAAATACTGATACAAATGGTAGCCAAAGGAAGGAAACTTCTCACATACACAATCCACACAGAACTTGTTCATGCTTCAGCTATCCTAATTATTTTTGGAGATTGCCATAGAGAATTATAAAACTTCATATAAATCTGCTATGGAAATAAGGAGGAGGGGCAAAAAAACACCCCAACAACCCACACAACCATTCAAAATCCCTGATTTTATTAAAATTGTCCCTTGATCTTTGACCGAAATGCTGGTAAAGTCTTGTTTCTTGTGAATATACAACAGTACAGAGAGCGATTCTTTTTTCTAACATTTAGATTCAAATGTGTATTATTAGTAGAAATTAAATCTTCAAGTATTTATAATTAAGAAAAAAAATTTACTTTTCCATTAAAATACAAGCATTGTATTAATGAATTATCTAGTCCACATGGAAGATGTGAAGCATGTCTGCTCATTTCATTGCAAGTCACCTCATCTTTAGACAATATTGAGACAAAATCACCTTTTAGAAGATGACTTTGCAAAATTATTCCCAACTTTCCTGCAATAATTCTTATGGAAAACTTACCCAATAAGATCAAGGAGACAGGATTCATCATCGTCATCATCCATGACAACTAGAATAAAGAAGTAGAGGACATATTTGATATGTATCTCAAAATCAAATTCAGTCATAGCAAAGATTTACAAAATCCCAGGCAATGTTTTACCATCCAGGGGGTTTTTAGAATTTTAAATCAGAGAAAGACAAATTATTAACGAAACTGATTAAAAAGAACTGTTATGACTTAAAGTGGTAAAAATATCAACACTTTATGCAACCTAAGACTCCAGTTAAAATGTTTGTATAGGAATTTATTCCCAGCTAATCCCAGTGAGGGACTAAGCAAACACTATGGAGCCTAAAAAGACTGTTACAAATTAGCGGCTGTAACACTGAGCAGCCAAAAAGGTAAATAAACTCAGGTCAGTGTCATGAGGATGCTGCTACAGTCTAGAAACAAAACTACAGCCAAGACATGACTCAGCATTAAAAGAAACACTGTTTTCTAATAGACCTCCCTTAGCAATAGCTAAGTGACAATGTAGCCACTTGCAGTTTCTCCTCAGCAATATTCAGGAGTATACTTAAACTCGCGTTTAACAGTACAGAGTTCTGATAGTCCTTCTAACAGTGGGTAGGGAGGGCATTTATGTGCACTGCCTAACGTGAGGGTAAGTATCCAATGCAGAGCATTTTAAGCCTCACAGTGTCACAATCATCAACTCCTCACACGCTGCCTACTCCACCAGGGACTGCTACACCAAGAACTCTCACACTCATTCTCCCCTCCAACTGCTGTTCCTTCAAAGCTTTTCTGTTTCTACATTCTGGGCTCTCCTATTCATCTCAGAATATCATCCCCCTTGTCCTGGTCAGTACCTGTCAGAACCATCCAATCTAATCCACCAGTTCAATTATCAACTTATTATCAACAATACATCAGAGTTTCCAAAACCTCTTGGTACCCCAGCTTCCTTTAAGTTATCCAATCTCATCTTTACCGCATTTTCTACTCACATCAAGTTGATCATTGCACTCCATGCTTGTTTTTTTCTCAACTTCCCTTAAAAAACTGTACTGTGATACTTATCACTCACGTTTTAACACAGCTTTGGCTTCAACTCATTCATTTAACTCGTACTTCTTGCCAAATAGAAACTTGTTCTCCATGACCAGAGATCCACGTGAATCATTCCTCATTCTGATCTCCACAATTAAAACAGTGAAGGGACTGAAGCACCTGCTATACAAGAGGCTAAAAGCACCAGGACAGCTCTGCCTGAGGAACAGAAAACTATGGGAAAATCTTTATCTTGTGCGCAAATGCTTGACGGGAGAGTGTTAATACTGAGCCAAACATTTCTCAATGGTATCCAGTGAATTAACAAGAGGCAAGGGGCACAAATCAAAACAAAATAAACCAGAAAGTCCATGTAGACAAAAGAAAAAACTTTTCTGTTTTAAAAGTCTGAGAGTAGCCTGATAGGGGCACAAGTTTTTCAGCAGGCTTATGGAGTTTCCACCCTTGGAGATACCCAGGGCACAGCTGGACCACAGCCTTGACCCGCCTGCTCTGACCCTGAGCAGCCTGCTCTGAGCAGGACAGGGGACAACGCGATCTCCAGATATTCGTTCCCACCTTGGCTGTCCTGTGATTCTGTAACCTCTTTCCTGGAATTTTTCTATACTCCACTGGTTCTGAAAATAGCTTATACGGTAGACTAGCAGAGGGTACCGTGTCCTCTATACTGTAGAGCCTTATTTGGGTTTTTTTCTTTCTCTGGTTTAGCTTACAGTGAGGGTGAAGCAGAAATGGAGCCCATGTAAGTGTGAGGACCATTCAGTATCACCTCTCAGGGAGGACAGAAAAACAAAGCACAGCTACAGAGAACTACCTCAATGTTGACAAAAATCAGCATTCATGAGGTCATTATGCATCTTAAGAAAAGGAATTTCTACAACAAATCAGTGTTCCATCTGCTTACTCTTGCATAGAGCCACCAGCTTGAACACTGACACTGCAATTTAATGCTAAGCAAATGGTATGACATAGTATGATGCCATGAAATTTAAATGTAAATGTTTATTACTAAGATAGTACTATCTAGTAAGTAGTACTTACTATCTACTAACTAGTTGTAACTAGTTAGTTGCAACTAACTAGTTATTTCCTCCAATTGCTGAAAGCATATTCATGTTTTAAGAACAAGGTTCCAAAGTCTCCTAGCTAACCAAAAGCAAAAATTTATAGGAAGTACAAATTATCCTTGTTTTCACACTGCAAACCTACTTTTGAATCTCCCAACACATGTGTGTATGGCAATACTGACAGCATTATTTAAACACCATAAAATGTCTTTGCTTTACATAACCAACTATTCTCTGTGATTTTATTATATTAAGGGCTCCCCATTAGCTGAAGTGATACAACAGACCTTTCTTCAATTAATACTCCTGGAGGTATTAAAACAACTGACACAAATGAAGATAAATTTGTTAAGGTCACTGAATTCTTCAAAACTCACACAGAATTATCAGAAGGAAAATAAAATGCATGAAAATACTGGTGTGAGAAAATCCTAATGGTAATACATAATCTTCACTGTCAGACCCATTACTGAACATTACTTGGCTTTACCAGCTAAATGTGATAGAAGAAAAATCTACCCAACATACTGTTAACGCCTCTGAGTTTATCATCAGTAATACAGTTTTATTGTTCCACATGATGCCATTGTATGACACTGCCCTTTGGTCAGCTGGGGTGCTGGCTATTTCTCTTCCCAGCTTCGTTCACACCTCCAGTCTCCTCACTGGTGGTGCTGTGAGAAGCTGAAAAGTCCTTGACTTGGTGCAAACACTGCTCAGCAACAACTAAAACATCAGTGTGTTATCAATGTTATTCTCATCCTAAATCCAAAACACAGCTATTAGAAAGAAAATTAACTCTACCCCAGTCAACACCAGGATGACATCCACCCCTTATTCTACACCAACTTCATCATGCCCAGGTCCCACACTTTCCAACACATCCCACATAACCACAACCACCTTTCCTCTGTCTTTTGACATATGTGCAGACATATAGGCCCATAATCTATGGGCCATCCCTCTAAGATGTCCATTGGGTTCATTCAGTCCAGGACTTCGAGCTCTGTCCTATCAGTCCTTCAAAGTGAAAGAGATGGTAAATTGGGCAAGCTGTTGGGGTTATGACATGCTGAACTGTGGTTCCATTCCTGCTGTGCTTTTCTGGTTCTATCATTTCTGCACTTTGCTCAATTTCATCAGCACTCACTCTTCATTAATCTGAACAACTCCAATAGCAATAACATTGATATGGCATAAAACAACCAGAATTGTGATGAAATACAGTATTATACAGCAATTAACGTCCTCATTGGTTGTTTTACCCAAAATCAAATCTCCTTGAGCACATCAGACTTAATCATCCTTCTGCATTACTCACTAAGTGCACCCGGGTCCTTGAGCAAATGTAATCCCATGGATGGGTCTGCCTTTGCCCAAGAGAGAACAACCCATATTGCCTTCCAGAACATAATTTTCTGTGTGCACTATAGAAACTTTATCCCCCCTTCTGCAGTACATGAAAGTTTTGACTGGGCAGGGCCAACCCATTTAGCCCCAGTGTTAACTAACCAGATGGCTTTTGCTAAACAGATATCCCAATGCCTGAATGTCCCAGTATCCCTTGCTCTCAGAGTGACCTTTAACAGTTCATTGTATTGTTTGATTTTCCCAGAGGCTGATGCATGATACGGAAGATGATATATCCAACTTTTTGGCCTAGGTGTCTATGAGGTTGTTGTGGAAATGGAGTCCTGTATGTCCTATGGCTTCCATGTGCCAAATCCACAGCCCAATAAACCTGGTAGTCAAACCTGGTAGCCCCCTTCCTTCACCCAGCTGGAGGCAGGGCCCCTCCAGTCCTGGTCACAGTACTACTACTTGCAGAGACAAATCAGCCCCCATACTGGTGGGGCAGTATGAGAAGCTGAAAAGGCCTTGGCTTGGGCACTGCTTTGCAACAACTAAAACATCAGTGTGTTATTCTCATCCTAAAACCAAAACTGCTGCAGCCACTAGGAAGAAAACCAACTCTATCCCAGCCAAAACCAGGACACTGCAGGTTTAAATCTTTTTAACTGATGCCTATTTTCAGCAAGGATTACCAAACTATTAGTGCCCTCCTAATTTCAGCAGAGCAACAGAGGCGGCAGCAAACAGTCAGAGTACCTGCACACCCAAAAGCAAATTCACCCAAAAGTAGTTATTCAGTCTACTTCAAAAAGAGGAACTTAAGCAACACATGACCTTGACATAGATGATCATTTAAAAGTGTGCTAACAAAAGCAAGCCTATGCTGAGGAATTTTCCTAAAGCCTTTTCTACAGCACAAATGATAGAAAAGTTTGTCACTTTTCTTGCCAACTATCTTTTCTAGTTTTCTGTCCTCCTCACTGTTTGTTAACATACAGTAAGTGGGCCAAAACAATGAGAGATGTATGAAATGGGTAAAAACCATATTAAGCCATGAGGGTTTGAAAATAAAACCTGCCACAATGAGTGGAGTTAAAGAGCTGTGAAGCCCAGACCAGTGGTCTTCAAAGTGGAGTGTGTGCAAGAAAATCCAGTGGGGCGCAAGAAGAAAATACTAAAACTTCACTAGTATATGAAGTTTTAATATACACACATATACTTGTGTATGCCAATTAATATACATAGATTAGGGGTGCATGCTCAAAAATCTTACCAATAGGGGTGTGCGGTCAAAAATATTGGAGACCACCGGCCTAGACCCTTAAACATTGATTCTCTTCTATATTTGGATCAGTCTTTGGAGACTTCAGCCGGTGGAGGCTCTAGGTGAGGCTTGGCTGGGCCATTGGGACCCATACGCATCAAGGGCTCTGCCAAGAGTCCACACTAGAAACAGCTAGGGAAAATACACTTTGGGAAGAGTCCCACAGCCTGCTGGAGCACTGTTACAATGTAGCCTAGCAAATACCTAATTATCAATACTGGTCTACAGTGCCTTAAAAAAAAAAAAAAGACACAAAAAAATCTGCTTATAAGAAGTAGGCCAAATTCAGATCTGCTGGTGCATCCAACTAATTTACAGAGGGCAATCCTCACTAATTAGTCACAACCCAGCACAGATATTCCCTGTAGCTTATCAACACACCACTCTATTTTGTATCTCTGCTACAACACTGGTGAATATGGCATATATTTCACTTGGATCACATGTACTTGTGCAAGAAGCCCTGCCTATCCCTTCTGGGAAATAACCAGAGCGCCCTTTAGCACATGCTCCCAAACAGAATATAAAAGAAGCTGAAAGTAATAAAACTGACAAGGAAATCCCAGCTATGCAAGTCAATCCCCTGGGAGACTCTTATTACTTGGCCTTAAGGCCTCTGCCTTCATTTCAACACTCTGACCTACTACAGAGCAAAGAGCAATAGAAGATGAATAGAGCAGTCCTGCCCTCCTCTCATCCACTTTCCCTGGGTCAACTCAAGGCTTTGAAGAGTCATCTGAAAAAAAAAAACCAACTGATCTGATAAAATACATTTGATCTGTTTCAACTTAGGATGAGCTTCTTGATTGGCTCTGGCTTGCCACAGGGCTACAGCAATGCTAGTGCCAGCACAAGAGAGGGAATGAGGTAGATGGGTAGTTAAACAAAGGGCAAGGCAGCAGTGCTTCAGTCAGCTTAAAGCACGTGTGTAGCTGTAGCACACATGTGAATACAACCACCACCCCCACATTAGCACAGTGCAGGCAGCAGTCCAGTGGAGTGATTATTCCCTTTCTATCAGCACTTGTGAGCTCCCAGCTCTCTGGGAAATGTGTTTGGCTTTTACACATAGACACAGCTCTTAAAAGAAAGAGAAAACAACATGAAGGAGTCCAACAGAGTGCAAGTAAAATCCTGTGGTCACGCCAAAAAACTGCCTTTCTTCAGCCTGGACAACAGAAGGCAAATCCAAGTGCTACCTGAAGCCTGCTAAAAGGGACACTAAGATGAGCCAAGCAGCTTTCTTCCCAACACACAGCAAGACACAAAGCAAGAGCCAAAACATGTAACACAGAAAATCCTAACCTGATGCAAGGGTTGCTCACAAGAAGAATGTTCAAGCAAGAGGGTAGAATCATCCTCTTTGGAAACTTTCAAAACTCAAATGGCCCTGACCAATCTGTTCTAACTGTGAAGCTTGTTCTACTTACAGCAGGGGACAGCGCCAGGTAACCCCCAGTGGCCCTTACCAGCCTAAATTTTTAACCAACATCCTACACAATCCACAGTATCATGTAACACATGCAGGGTCTACAACCTGCAGTGTCATTAAAACCAGATTTGCCCAGAAGCAGTCCAACTATTCACACATGCTTCGTATACTATCCATATTCTAAGAGCTATAAACACTGGATTTTAAATTTACTCAAATTATATTCAAGCTTGCCACAAAATAATTATTTTCCTTTCTCAAAGTCACTTATAATTTCATACAGCCTTAATAGATCATTTCTGATACAAAGCTATAAACTACTATCTTCACTTCCTCTAAAAAGCACAAGCTAATGGATAGCTTAGAAGAGCAACATTTGTAACAATAATTTCCAAAAAGTGTGTTATAATCAACATCAAAACTTGGTAAGCCACACATAAATAATTTTATCTGCAAAACTGTTGGAAAAATCAAGCCTTAAAAGTTTTGTGCAAATACATGGGATCAATCCCTGACTGGCAGCATGACGCTTGAGAGTGAACACTGACCTTTGGAAATCGATGCTTTAGAGCAAGGTAATAACTGCTGTAGCTAAACCTTTATAATGGGAGATAATCAAACTTGCACACAGTAACATATACAGCACCTGAAGCAATTACTGTTGGAGTTCTGACATACACCCACTAACCCTCACAACTTCGGTATGCCTTTGTACACATCCTGTCAGCAGGAATTCTGACAAGATCTCTCTCATGCTTTAGAATGAACCTGTCCTATCAAATCTTCTGAATTGTTCTGCTGCTCTATCATTCTCCATTCAGAATTTTAATCTACAATCCCAACAGTAATAGTAACTTCACTATGGAATATCTGGAGAAATGCATTGCCACTGGAACAACAATCACCACAACAACAGAACCAGAACAAATCAGTTACTGCAACAGTCACTGCAGAGCATAATACTGCTGTGAATCGAGTGTGCTACATCAAATTCATGCCATTTTCATCCCTCACAACCTTTCTGAGCACAGATGTAAGATAACTCTATTTAACCCAACCCATCCCTTGCTAAATTACATAAAAGGATTGCAGCAGCATTAAGTGACTCCACACTGACTGCAGAGGTCGAACGCCCAGAACTGAAGTCCTTCCCACACAAATTTCCACCACAATGCTCCTTAATTTCCACAGTGCTAATATTTTGCTCTGTGTGCTTCTGAACTAGAGAGAAAAAACCTGAGCTGTTTTATCATCCACTGGGTAACATATCTTAGTGTGCACTACAGGTTGCTAAGGTGCTGTAACCACTGCCTGCCTTACCCTGTCAGTTCTGTCTCAGGTTCCTATCCAACAGGCAGCCTCGGATTCAGTGAAGGAAGCTCCTACACAGGAACAACCAGACCTCATTTGCGTTCTCTGCAACACAAGTGTAAGAAAGGAGTATCAACTCAAACTCTTATTACCATATAGTTTATTCTTAAATTTCAAGTCAATACTTCTTTTGAGCCATCTAGTATCTTGCAAAGTGAATTTCAGATTCTTGTAAGTAACCAAGACTGTACCTTATAATTAACTTAAAAGCTGCTCTCCATGTCAAGCCCTCTGTTTTCAAGGAATTCATTTTTATATGGATGGAATACAAAAATTGTTATTAAGAGGTATTTCTACTTCCCCCTCTCATTACTAAAAAAATTATATGCTGCAGAATAATAACACAGTACTCAAGGGAAAAGAGGTAAATATTGAAAAATTCATTCCAAACTAAAACCTCATTCCGAAGTCATAATTATCCAAAAAATGTCATTTCAGGACAACAGGAGTAAGGATAAAATATTCATTTTAAAATGTACTTTGTAAAACACAAGGACTTAACCACTCACTTATAAACTAACTATGCTGTATTTATATCCTACAATGTGAAAATTACTCCTTATGAATATTTTCTCTTCCAGAGTAATCAAAAAAAAACAACCACTACACTGCTGCAAAGTCTACCAGGAACTGTGCTCTAAAAAAGAGTCAACAAAGTAACACAGTGCATTATGCAAGCACTAACTTTCTAATTATACAAAAATAAGTTTTCATTCTAAGAATCTAAATCTGAACTGTACTTCTAAGATGAATTTACAATGCTTGAAATTAGCTGTAGAATTTAATCATCAATATTTCAAAGACATCTGTATGTAACAGAGTATGAGAAAAAATTGGTAATTGTAAATATTTAAAAGAATTATGTAGAACCTTTCTAAGAAAAACTACTCTAAAAAATAGAACCTATTCAGGAATCAGAAAAATAGCAACAAGAAAAGGAACACAAAAGTGCTTCCTCTCGGGAACTGCTAGGCACAACATAATGCCTCTTCGTGGATTTAAGATCTGGCAGATGAACACTTAAGAGCATAGGCAGGATCCTTACATAGTTGTGAAATACCAGCTCCACACACAGAAGGGCAAATAGAAACCGCACACTAAAACACAGACAACCTACAATAGGCTGTTTATCCAACTCCTACATTTCCCTCTAGTACGCCATTAAAAAAAAAAAACTGATTTGAGTCTGCCAAATGTGGTAACTTATCAGACTTCCAAAAACTACAGTGATATTTTAGTATGTTAAGGAAAAAAAAAGGAAACGTGCAGTTCAACTAACAGTATGTATGGTAAAGGCTAATGCAGCTACAGTCAAGTACACGTGTAAACCCCCAGTGTGGCTTTCTACAGTCTGATTTCCCTCAGACACACATGTTCAGCACAGACTTTCTAATTTATTCAATACAAGCTTTTTCCTACTGCATCCAGAGCTGCGCTTGGCAATACCAAAATCTTGACAAGATTTTTATCAGGAAACAGATTTTTTTAAACCACACAGAGAAAATCCAGAGTAACCTCAGCCTGAAAGTCAGGATGCTTCCTTATCCTATGGGATTTCCCAGGCTAAAGGCTGGGGTCAGTCAGACCTTTCCCCCAGCAGTGACTATCCTCATCACTATGCCATGGCCTGTTTTGGGCTCTGTCTTCCAAGCTGCTCCACCACATACACAATTCCTCAGGAATTTCAATATTCATAAAACATTTTGAAAGGTCCCAGTTTCACCCCAAAAAATGCACAGGAGGTGTGATCTCAGCAGTTCCTTAGGAAGGAAACATTCACATGCCCAGAAAGCTCTTAAGCATTTCTACAAACTACTGTATGCTATAGTAGAGACTGTTAACACATGTTATTTGTGCAAAACAATACTCCAAGGAATGTTGAGTCAGTCCCTCAGATGGTTTTTACCTTGTTTCTACTCGAGAATACTCAAGTTTCATGTTTGTCATTGTGAGCATATAGTTTTCAGAGATCTTGAAAAAATATTCTGCAGTCCCATAACTTCTTTATGAACTGATCATTTCCCAGTTGATTTATAAACCAATGCCCAATTAATACCTTTTCATTGCCACTGTAGTCCGCACTAGTTTAAAAACCAATCTTTGCCACAAGCACGGTTCAGATGAGCTACTATCTGCTACCAACAGCCACTAATTAGCTGAACAGCCATTTATACTCCTTCCCGTTATTATGTTTGGGAAATCTACTGAAAATTGAATAGGATGAATTGACAGATGTGTAACTACTTCAGCAGTGCAGTCCACATCAACACCCCAAATCCAAGCTGAAAATCCTCCATGCTGTCCTTTTCGAAGCCAATGCCTTGCTGAATTGGAGATTTCACCACTTATTTCAGTGCGGCCAAGATAACTTCTGTGTCAATAAATTCAAGCTCCAACACCAGATCTTGAAATTTCACGCTTGGATCAAGTTCACAGTAAAACTACTGCAAGTTCCACCTGAGACAAGGCATAAGATCAGATTTCACAAAAACAACCAGTCTCTTGTAATGAAGTTAAATCCTTCTCTCCAGGCCTTCCCCCTCTTCACCACCCTTTCCCAGCACCTTCAGTGAGCGAAAGGTTACTGTGTTACATTTTTACAGTGATTTTGCCTGCTTTCTATTTCTTTTGGTAAGGATTCTCTTAACTCTAGAACATCTTTAAACTAGTGCAAGAAAAGAAAGAAATAAAAAAAACTTGATAGTCTCTCTGTGCTAGTTAATGATGGTAATCTTTATTTTGTCTAAAACATCAACAATTCTCAAAGCCAAATAATACTGACAGAGTAGCTGGGGTTTTTTCCAACAATGAAAGCAGGAACAAATAAACACTTAGAAATAAAGATACACATATTCATTTAACTATGTGATTACCTGGAAAAAACCTCAGTTCAGGTTGGTGCTTAGACATTTACGGCGGTATAACAAGGGCCTTTCCAAAACTGTTCACTCTGACTTTCAAATTAAAATAGTAGCAGGTCACAATGAATGTTAGAACAGTTTATTATTGTCATTGCTCTTCCTCTACCATAAGAAAGGAAAACACACTTGTTTTTGTAGACAACCCCCATGTCTATGCTGGACCGGGTACATGACAATAAAAAACCTTTCAAGCGCAGATGCAGCTTATTCCAGCAGAACCACAGTAAGGAATTCTGCCAGCTCTCTGCACAGTGACTACATTATCAAAGAGGCTCTTATGCCTGCTCCATAGCCACTACTTAGACAGGAATGACACTTTCACACTCACTGCTACATCTACTCTAAAAAGCACCAGCCATTAGATTTACCACAAGCCTAATGCAGCATGAAGAGGCACAATCATCGACCATTAGAGCCTCACCGTGAAATCCAACTGCAGTTATGTAGAAACAACTTCCCTGGAACCCATGTGGAAGTATACCAGCAAAACACTGAAAAGACAGCATGCAGCAGACCCAGGCATCCTTGACTGCAAAGCTCTTCAGTTCTAGACTATGCACTTAACTCTACTGGAAAATGTCATGAATACAGAAAGGGACCTTGGAGGAAACTGGAAATGCAGCTTATACTACAGGAACTTTGGGGGTTTCCTCTCAGTACAATTAAACTAAATACATAAACTGTACTGGAAACGGACATGTGAAGGAGTTGGGGCAGGGGAGCTGCACATCCATTAAGTGATGTACTTAGCTACAGTACAACCATCTCTACAGCACTGAATTGAGTCCACTCATTTAGCAAGAGTATTTTCAATTCAAGCATACAGGTATCTCACACAAAGCAAGCACTCAAAGTATGAACAAAACAAGCACACACCTAAACACCCGAGTATCACACCAGTGAGTAAGCCAAGGTGTAGGAATGGAAGCACATCCAGGTTACTGTATCAACATGGGGAGCTTTGCATTCCTCCCCTAACGTAAACAAGCCATACCCAATGCAAAGTGCTACTCAACAACAACAAGGACAAACTATGAAGCTCAGACAGGCTTAATAAAACACACCTAAAAATAACAGGTCTGGAATTTCTAAGTAGTGGCCAACAAAGACATCAATGCAGGATGAGAATATACTGTGCTTTAATGCAAGCAGGCCAGCGTACAGATTATATATAGTCATTTGGCAAGTACTAGGCCCTGAGAGAATATAAACCAGTCATTTTTATCCCATTTCTGCCATTTCTTCACTATTTCCACAAATTAATGAAGAAAACCACACAGAGTCTTACAGACATTAGGGCATAAGAGAGAAATTTTATTATTTAAAAGTATGCCACCATTAAAAAAATAATTCACTACCTTGATCCCAAGATGCCTGTTAACAAAAACAATCACTTCAAGAAGCAGTGACTTTAATGAGGTAGGACTTCTGAAATATGTGAACAAATCCTGTACTCCACATTCAAAATATTTGTAAACAAGGTTTCATAGCTGGTGTTTTTTTCAAAGCTAAAATGTTAACAGGTCCCTAGTCTTTTTAAAAAACTGTTTATATCCAGACAATTTTTTTACATATTCCAAGCAATTAGTGTATTTCACAGAAATGTCGTTTAAAACCCTTCAACAGGCAAAAAATTTAAAGAGCCTTAAGATTATTCCTAAATTTTAAAAAATCTCCCACTTCCATCTGGAATGAGCAATGAGAATGAGGAAGCCCTCCTCAGATGTGTCAAAAAACATAAACCCAAGAACTACACAAGCATTCCACACTCCTCAGCGGGCACAGCATTAAGTTGGTCTGGCAGCACACCTCGCTCTTCCCAGGTACAGGTGATGTTGGTATTAAACTCAAGCCTCATGAGCTTGGAGCAGATCATAAAGAAATGCTTTATAAAAAAAAAAAAAACCAGGTGGTTTTGTCAAAAAAAAGTAGTTGCAGTGCTCTTCCTAAAAACACCACCAAAATAAAACTTTAAAAATACGTTAAGGTGGAGCTGCCAAATTAAGTGATTTGGAAGAGACAGCTTCATCTAAGACAAAGTAACAATAAAAATTTCAAAATATGCTTGTCCCTCCCCCCACCAAAAAATTACCAAGTAACAGCAACAAAATGAGCAACCTACCCACCAAAAAAATCACCTATGCTTTTCTTTTCTTTTTGCAAGCACTTGTACAGGTACTGAAGCCTCTTCAATGAAGAATACCTTGCCCTATGCACTACACCGGATCATTTTTTAAAGGTGGATTTATTTTTTAATATCATATTTTATTTTTTTGTCATCGTTCAGAAGATTCAAATCATTTTTAACTGCTATACGCTGAATGACAAGGAACACGTATTTCAGAGGTAAGAAAACAAGCTTAGAAGGGATGTTGGCGGGATTGAAGCTGCGTGCACGGGCCCGTGTGAGCCAAGCCCGTTTAACCGCTCCTCAAGACGGTGACCAAGGACTAGGAAAGGAGTGTGGGGTACGGGAGGGAAGCAAGGCTTTCAGGATTTCGGGGAGAGGCACCCAAAGCCCAAGGCAGGAACGCTTCCCAGACAAGACACAGAAATACGGCCCGAGCCGGAGCGACGGCACCGCCCCACACGGCGCGGCGACAGCAGAAAGGACCTTAAAATGGCGCCCGTGGGGGAGGAGAGCGGGTGAAACTGCGCAACAAACACTGGCAGGGAGCCAGGCAGCGCCATCTTCCCGCTCCCCCGCGCAGCCGGGGCTGCCTGCCCGCCGAGCCCGGGCACGGCCGGGACCGCCGCCGGAGCCGCTCTCCCTGTCCCCCTCTCTCCTGCAGGTCCCTCGGCCACCCCGCGCTGCCGAGCCCGGGCAAGGAAAGAGAGGAGCGACGAGCAAGCAATGGCGAAAGGCAGAGGCCTCCACATCTCATTCCTCCCCACAGTGATTAGGAACAGATCGAAGTAAATAAAAACGTGCCCTCTGTATGTCGTTCGATTTTGCCCGGCTTTTAACATCTCTATACCTGTTTTCTGCCATCATCTATAACTGAATTTTGCAATTAATACCAAAAAGCAAAATATATACTGAATACCGCCCATGACTCAATAAATGTGAACAGTGACAATTTCGGAAAATCCCCTTCACAACCGACTGTTTTAAGCCACAAGTAAAAAAAAAAAATCTATTTACAAAATATTGCTTCTTTTACGCAAAATAATCCCAAAAGCACAAAGGATCAGATTCACATCCACTCTAAAGCCAAAGGGGTCACTCCAGAAAGAGACGCTTTATTGTGTTTTAAAGAGGCATTACAATTAAATATTTTCTCTCTCCAAAAGAAAAATAAAAAATTAAATAAATAAAAGGCACATCGAAAAACTTGATCCCAAAAAGACAAAAAAAAAAAAAGCGCATTAGCCCAAACCTACCGCCCGAGCATTTCGCGCACCCACAAAAAGCGGCACCGTTTCCATTCCTCGGTTAAAAGCAGGAGGCACGGAGCGATTCGTAGAAAATTGCAAATAAAAAACCAAAGGAATCAAATCAAATCTAGTGGTGACACCGAAAACGAGAAAATGACTGAAAAATAAATCCCCAGAAGGTACAAATCTGAGACACAAGCTCAAAGAAAAGACAAGATTAGGGTGGTGGCGAGTGGAAGGGGGAAAGGAAAAAATCAAGCCATGAGCGAAAAAGGAAAAAAGAAAAGAAAAATCCTTCCCAGCTGCACAGCCAGGAGAGAGACGAAGTGTCTCCATTTTCCCGACGAGGAGGAAGAAAAGACTGTTTCACAGACCACAGAGCTTTAGAGAAAAGCAAAGAAACGAGGGGGGAAAAAAAGAGGGAGGAGATTTGAAAAGATTATTTTTCTTTCTCCCTCACACACTCTCTCTATCCCCCTCTCTCCCTCTCACTCTCTCACACTCACACATACACACACTCTCTCTCTNGAAACAACTTTTTTTTTAAGTGCCCTCAGCAGCCACCACCACCAGCCTCGCGGAAAAAAAAAATTAATATATATAGTTCATTTCCATGTGAATCCACATCTGCCCAAACAACAGCCACCCACAAAATATCCCTCTTCTTCCTCCTCGTCTCCCCTCTCGCTCGCTCTCTCTCTAGATATATATTTATATACATAACCCCAGAGCCAATAGCTCTCTGGGCTGAAACCTAATATCCTGGTTTTGGCAACTCCTGGTTGTTAATTTGCTCCTCTTTCTTTTCTGTCTGTCTGGAGATAGATTTCCCCCCTCTCTTTTCCCTCCCCGAAGGAAGGGAGGAAGGAGGTTGTGTGTTTTTTTTTTCCTTGAAATTTTTATCACAAAATTATAATACACTCAAAGGGAAACTCACCGTCATGAAAAAGCAGTGCCTTGTCAACGGGGTTTCTTCGCCATCACATCAGGGGCTGGCAGTGTAGGAGAGAGAGAGGGAGAGCGAGAGAGCGAGGGAGGGAGGGGGGAGAGCGAGCGGGAGAGGGAGCGAGCGAGAGAGGGGGAAAGAGAAAGCGAGCGGGAGGAGAGCGCGGCTCCGCTCGGCTCCGCTCCGCGCCCGCACCGCCACCGGCACCGCACGGCCAGGCCCGGCACGGCTCGGCTCGGCACGGCCGCGCAGCTCCGCCGGGACACAACGCCGCAGACCGGCGCCCGGGCACACGCACCGCCGCCCTGGCATGATGAGTCCCCAGCCCCAGCGCGATCCTCGCTCCGCGTTTAAAGACAGGCCCTTTAATAAACTTTGGCTCTTTTTAGGGTTTTTTGGCTTGTGTTTCTCAGAAACCCGGAGGTCTGGAGACCTAGCCCAAGCTGCTAGCTTTAGGTTAAAAGTTGGGGTTTGTTTGGGGTTACAGTAAAGTAAAATAAAGTTTCTATCCTATTAACGTTAATGTCAACAATTCGGTTGGTCTCCTTCATATTAAAGCTGTAAACCACTATAAGCTTTGTGGGCAGGAGGGGGTCGACAGAAAAATAAATGCAAGGGCAGGGGGCTCCCCAGAAAAATAAATGCAAGGGCAGGGGGTTCCCCAGAAAAATAAATGCAAGGTCACCTTGAAAAAGATAAGATTTGATCCCCTGACAAGCTACAATATTTTAAGTATTTTTAGATATGTTCTTATCAGCCTTACTGGAAACAAATCACATTAATTGCAACTGCTTTAAAGTAAACTAAAAATGTTAATTTGAAGTCAAAGGTTATAGCACTGAGAGTTCATTGATGCTATTCTACAGTTTACGTCAACTAAAAGCATTAATAACTTTATTCAAAGCTTTTTTGTTGTAGAAAACTAATCCAACTTACACTATTCACTTAATTCATTAACTGGAAACAATTTAATTCTAAAAAATATTTTTGCAGATAATTCAGAGAAGTCTGGTTTATTTTTAAAATTTTTGATTGAAAACAGATTTTTAGCATGCAGAGATATGTATAGTAATGCTTTTAAAACAACAACAAAAATCTCTTAAAGACCCTTTTTCTGCTAGTAATGGTAATTCCCAAGGACTTTACTATTTTATTCCTAAGTAACTTTGTTAAAACCCCTTAGAGACAAGGATTTGAAGACTTTATTTAATAGCACATCCTTCTTTATTAGCTTCACACGGCTCAAAAAAACTCTTAAAATATTTTCCTTTTTCTTAGCAACTGTATCAAAATGGTTATGGGCAGTATACTAAGTGGACCCTCTCAAAGAAGTTGCCCAGATTGCTTATCTTAAAAAAATCTCAGCACCTCAGCATTGTTTTTCAATTAGAATCTGGTTATATATTTTTTTTAATTAATTAACCAATTCCAAACTTTTCCCAAAGCCAAGACTCACCTACGAACCTTGTTTACATGCATACCCACAGCAGAAAACTGAGGTGAAGTTTCAAGTCACTCCCTTAGTGGAAGGGCTGGGCCCAAGCAAACAAACCTTAGGAGTCCAGCTCGTGATCCAGATCCTTTGTGCAGCCCAGACTGAACCTGCACATGGCCATGCCTCAGCCATCAGCCAGAATATTAACTGCACTTCTTATGAATACAGCAAGGACCCCAACAGCCACAGTATGGACAGAAACACCACATGCCAAAGAGTTCTGGAAGAGTTGTAAGCCAATACTCCTGACACCAGCTTTAGAAAACCCAAAAGGCCAACACTTCAAGGTTCCTAACTTAAGTAAATGCTTCGAGGCCAAACCCTGCCCTGAATTCAAACCCACTCAGCTTCATCAGCTTTGGAGAGTATGCCCAAGCGAGAACTTGTATGGAGGGACACCACCAGCATTCTGATTTGGTTAACAGGAAGGAACTTTGCTTCAGAGGTTAAGGCCCAACATCTGATCAGTATGTTGTTGTTATTATTACTCTCCCAGTCCTACAGAAACCACAAATAGGAAGTAGGCAACATGATACAAAGAAGGAACTGGAAAAAGGAAGACAAATTATTTTGAATGGATTCTGTTATCATAAGAAACACAAGGAATCCTACATAAATTTTCCATGATGTAAGTACCGTAACTTACCTTCCCTGAAGAATGTTTCAAGGCAGCATTGACAATAGCATTACTAAGCAGGTACAGTACAAAAACGGAAGGAGAGCTAACATCATTTATACAATGAAGCACCCTGCAGTAATTAGATTTCTCCTTATCTACATACATTAGCTATATTTGTTCACAGGTATAAATGGTTACCAAAAAAAAAAAAAATCAAGGGTTGGATGTAATTTTATAGGTCATATTGAAGTATACACTTAATGTTACCTGCAGTACTAAGAGGTTTGAATGCAGTCATCAGCTGTAATGTTATCGCTTTCAGGTGTACTACAGAATTTCCCAGACCATGTTTGTAAAGAACTACTGCTTTTTCCTGGCAGGTACTCATGCTGTTTTAAGAGCATCACGTGGTGTTTCAGAACTGGGTGTCACTGCCCCAAGAGGTTACCCCTCTTCTCACTGCCTTACTGCATTAATACAAAAGACCCTTGTATGTCAACATTCTTCTACCTCAAGGTCACCTGCTCAGAGCTGTCATCTCCAACCAGAGTCCTAGGTACAATGCACAATCAGTTGCTGCCTTTCTTTAGCTTTCACAATCCCATTAATACATTTTCCTGTAGCAGCTTTATAAGGAGCAAGGGGAAATCAGCATGAGAAGAAAGGAAAGGCCAGTGTCAAAAGGAATAAGAGAAATCTTTGGATAGACAGAGAGTCACTGGTGTAAAAACAGCTACTGGGAACATCGCATGCACCCATCACACAACAAATTACTTGGCTGTATTTTGACACCAGCTGTCAAACTATGACCATGCTGTTTAACAAGTACCACTCTCACAGGTGTGCAAAGACACCAAGCGACATTTGGAGTGATCTGATACAGTGCCCTGAAATGACAGACTGTGAAGAACTGAAAACTATGCTTAGATATATATTGAGATGGAGAAAATAAGGGGGTACAAAACACCCTCATTCATTCTGTCTCCAGGTTTCTCCTACATCAAGTCACTTTGTGGATATTCAGCCCATTTTTTTCAGGTCTGCATCATGCATTCCAATCCTTGTGCAATCATAAATTAGCACCCCAAAAGAAGGTAAAGCTGCACTAGATTCATAATGAAGAATTTAAGGACTACGCTAGTGCATTAAAGGAATTAATTCCACAGCCATCCCAAGACTCTTGCATTAATAGATGGTTTGTAACCCAAACTCACTGCATCCTTCCAGGGATATATTGCATGGATAAGAATGCCATTTGCTCCACTGCAGCCTTGCTTCCTCAGACTGAATCCCTTCAGCTCTATTAATGGCACTTCTTCCTCCCATGCTTTCTCTTTTCATTCATTAACATGTTTCTTATGTCAGCTCATCACCAGTCACACCTTTTACCCATCTACATGTAGCTTAATTAATTATTTAAATAAGAATAAATAACTTATCTTGAAGGCACAGAAACAAATAGGTCATCATTAAAGGGCACAAGCAATAGAGAGGTAGAGATCACTTGAAAAGTAGGGCACCCAAATACAGTGGCATGAAGGCAGACAAGGACTTGAACTTGGAACACAAATATACCACATGAAAAATTCAGTTCAATATCCATATTAACCACCAAATTTTGAATAATTACCACCACTATTGTGATGACTCATCAGTAAAAATTACCTAAACATTACAATGTTCAGCTTGATACCATGCCTTCCTTACCCAAAACAGTACTTACAAAACCTGGGTCATAACTGCATGATGTAATTTGTAAAGCTGTATGACTCCAGTATCAATCATCATACCAAAGGCAGGACTACCTAACCAAAGGTATCGTAAGGGTGATTGATAAGGATGTAGGTAGTAAGAGGGAGTAATGAAGAATGAACCTCACAACAAGCGATTTACACCAATACCAGAAGACAGACGGGTTTCTGTGACTGGAGATTGTGTGAAGGCCAACAGGGCTGGTCTGTGATTAATCTAAAGAGCAGATTTTGGAGAACTATGCTTCTCTGAGATCTGACATACAGCAGACAAGTAAAGTCAAAGAAAACATGGTGACTGGAGGTCCCATTTAAACAAATGAGAATTCAGAATTATTACTGGAACAGATCAAGAATTACTATATCATTCTCTAGGCTATTTAAATAAAGTCTCATATTCTTCAGCTTACAGTACCTTAAAAAGAAGAATTAAGTTTGAAAGATTAATAGCTCTCACTTCCAAGCTAGAATAATCTGAAGATATTCAGCTGCTGAAATGTATCAGAAAAAAATAAAAAACCCCTCACCTCTGGAGACAGAGCTTTACTACAGAAGTAATGGAGAAGTAATCTTGCACAACTAACACTGCCAAAATTGATTGAAGAATTTAAACTAAAAATTATGGCAGAGACTGGGACAACCTTCTATCATATTCAGAGTTAACTTGGCTAGCACAGAGGAATAGGAAAAAAATCATATAAGTAAGGATACAGAAATATACAGATGAGGATATTAATGAATAGACAGAAGCAAGGGTTTGGGGCTTGTTTGGGGTTTTTTTTTTTCAAACATAGGAGTAATTTAAAACAGCGGCCAGGCACTGAAACTAACAGAAGAACCATTCCTAATACAACTGAGGTGTTGTGGATGATGTTTAAAAAAAAAAAATCAAATAAATAATAGGAGGAATTTAAGCAAAAAAAGGAGGCCTAAAACATGAAATGAGGTGACATAGGGATACAGAAACACAGTGGAATAGTAAATTATACCAAAGGCATTTGTGTTCTTGAAAGAAACACAGGCATGCTAAGCTATACTTGTATATGGACAAGAGAAAATGGAGGAACAGAAGGGACATTATGAATAAAGCACCTCCTAAGTCAAAACTTTTGAGACAGAACAGCTTTACTTGGACATTACTAAGTCCCTGCTATGAAATCAACTGGGTAAGGTTCAGATATGAATGAAGATTTCTGTAAAAGAAGTCTTTATTTTATCACTAGAAAGGGTATCAATATGAATGGAATTTATTCTCAGATTTAGACTGAAGAACAAATGCTAATAATAGGAGGAGGAAGCCCTTATTCAAAATTATAGCTGACAGACTTTTTCATAAGATGAATAAATGGCAAAAAGAATACAAGTATAGCTTTATCCACTAGGGAATATACTACAGGAGAGCTAATAGGAAAGCTTGGATATGACTTGGAGTTAATTCCATTTAAATTACTCGGAAAGATAAATGGAATATGTTTGCAAGTAAGAGTCACTATTCCAAAATAGAAAACTTTGATATGCTATTGAACCTAGATGGTCCATTGAACTGGCTAGTCCAATAGCTATAGTTTTCTGAAATGCATTTTAAAAAATAGTTGTGAAAGTATCTGAAATGTAAAGCAAGGCAATGAAAAAAATTTCTCAGAAATTCCATAATGAATAGAATAATTGCCTCAAAGGGAGAGTCCATAAAGCGCTATCTGTAGCTTACATACTAGGTCTTCAGAATTTAACTACAGTCAATCAGCAAGTTAGGATTCTATACAGCAGTCAGCAGCTAGACCTGGACCAAACCTAAGTGATTTGCTGCTCTTGAGCTCTTGTGTTTAGCATATTTGGGCCTTGCTTTGTTAATCTCGAAGTACCTCTTGTCATAAAATGCTGTGCTTTGAAGTCTGTCCCTGGTTTGGAAGGATAACAAATTTTTGTAGAAATTAAATCTGTTTCTCCACCTTTGGCATTGGAAATACCAGGTTTTCAGAAAGGACCAGCTCAGACTAGTTTCAAAACAAGTGCACCTTGACTGGTTGGAATATAATTAGTGTCTTAAGCATTCCCAAGGATTATGTTCAAAGCTTTTGCATTACTCACAGCAATTAAGTTGCACTAAGCAAGTTTCATAGTTTTAGCTTTAACACTCTAATTAGTGATTTTAAAACATATGTATTTTACATTGTCCTGGCTTTCCATATGGCCAGATATATAAAGCACAGCATTTTAGTGGAAACAAAGGGTTTCAAAAAAAAAAACAATCAGTATGCCAAATGTAACGTTCAAAGAATTTCTTTTTTCCAAATGAACCGAGATACAGTAACTCGACATGCACTTTTAATGAAGCCCCATTGCACTGTGAAAAATGTGCAGCGTACAGTATCTTAAATGAATCATAATATGGCTTACATCTTTAATGCCTGATCACAGTGCCGCAGGAGTTCAAAGAGCCCTTACTAAAGCCATCAGTAGAATATGCTGGTTGCACAAGCCACTGAAGTAACTACTTTGTAGCCAGAAGTAATTACGTTGCTCTGCTAATCTCTGCTGCAGAAACTCCATGTAACAGACAGAGATCACATCCATCAGATAAAAGCTCCATGCAAGGCACAGAGGCTGCTGCTTTTCTTGAAAACACACGCAGCATTTTTGTGTGTGACAGTGCAACACACATGCATTACACCCATTGGAATAAAAACTGGCAGCGTTGGGAATACATACGGGATAACTCTACTTCCTTCCCCTTCTTGAGAGATTGCAAATCTACATCTTGAGATCATGCCGCATCTGTGAGGTTCCTGACTTTTACAAGCACAGGAACCTCAGGTGTAAGAATCCATTGCTATGAAGTTGAACACACAGTTGCCTCTGTGGATCTCCCTTTTATTCCCCGCCTTCTTAAAATAATGATGGAACGAGACAGGATCTTGAACCTTCAGCTGAACTACGCAATACATCTCACTTAAAAGGCTGTGAAGTAATGCTGTTGAGCTATAGCAAATCAGTACGAAATATTTCGGGTAGATAGCATTTATGACTGATAACCACGGGACACAGATTTAAATCTGGAAGCACGCAGAGAGTTCATATTTCGGACTTTCACAGCACTAGATCAAAGTAAACAAGTGCAACCTGCAACTTCACGGACAAAACAAATGACACTGTACAGTCCAAGCAATGGCAGAAGGTCTTACTGAAATGACTGCTATATACTTTCTAACTAGAGAGGAACGAAAGCACATCCAAGTGGGAAAAAGTAGAAAAAAAACATAACACAGAGAATTATGTACCTTACTTTTTTCTCATACCCTAAAACAGCCAAACTACTTGTTACAGCTTTCCCAAATTACTCCATGCCTGAGCTAGAAGGCTTACATTTTATTCAGGTGGTTACTGTTTGGCACACTAAGCAGCCTCAAAACATAGAAGTTGCTGCCAGCAAAGTCAGGAAGAAAATTGTCAGTCTTTGTATGACCACAAAAAAAAAAAAAAAAAGCACATTTGCACATGCCAGTATCAATTATACAAAAACCTCAAATTGCAAGTGTGGAAAGTAATACTGGAACATCAAGATGAAACAGTTGGAAGAATTTTACAGCTCCCTTTTTAATTTCTCATTATGGTCATACATTTCACATTGCTGTGTCTGGGTATTTTTTTGCTTTTAACCAAAAAACCAGTTGTGTGCATTAGCAAGGTGAAAAGATTCCAGTCTCTCCCAGAAGCTCCTATTCACAAGGGTATTTGGTCCTCATTAATTTAAACCTCCAAACATCTATAGAAAAAACAACTCAGAATAGTCAGCATTCTAAGTGCCCAGATATGAGTAATTATACTACAGCATAAAATACTTAACATTTTTTCTGTGCTGTGTACACTAATGTTTGCTTACAATCCTTCCATACATGAAGTTTTTACCCAGTGAAGTTCGTCTACTGGCTCACATCTGTATAGCAACACCAAAGCCATACTCCAGGAATATTTGTGCATATGAAAAACAGCGAAAAGCTTTTGCTGTCAATATCCTCACGATAAGCACTTCCACCACTGTTACCACCTGTATTAGCTAGACTCACAGGAGCAAAAGGCAAAAAGAGCCTGCTAACTAAAACGAAACTTCTATATCTTTCAACAACATGGAAATAAGGATTTTAATCCTACGGAGAATTAACTGCACCATATTCCTGCCTAATGGAACAGTGCTGCAATAACTGCAGGAGTAGATTTGACTATTTATTAGGAAAAAATACCTAATACTACTAAACGTATCATTTAAACAATTGGTAGGAAAAAATATCAAGTGAGAATATTTCAATACCCTTCCTTTTTATGACTGAGCATACTCCCCTTCTACAGAGTAAGAGGCTTTAATTTTTAAGGCTCAATCTAATTCTTCTGAATCAAAATTCTGAACATTGCAGTAAAGCAACAAATGTAATGCTGCATTAAGAGCTGTAATGCATCAAACACTTCACCTATCCCACTGCCCATCCCATCTGCTCCAAAGTGCTGCTGTTACATAACCATCCCTTGCAAGCCCCCGAGTTTACATGTTAACACTGTTAAGGAATGAATTTTCTCTATTTTCATGTGAGTCCTCAATACATTGCAAGGATTAAAGGCATTTCACTGCCTTTCCTCTGTCATCCGAACTGGACTGACATTATCGCATCAAAGGTTCAGGTACTCCTTACATCCTAACAACATGGTATCATTTCTAACACAGAAATTAAAACACATTTCTCAGGAAACAGAAAACAACAGCTACTTTCCAGCTAAAGGTACTTTCAAATGCTAACCTTAAGGGACATAATAACCTATACTTCCAAACAGGAACATTCAGTAAAAGCTCATGTCATTACCAAACAGAAGACAGAAAAATCAGCATTATCTGCTTTGGGTTTATGACCTTTTTGTTTCAATGGATAGTCCTAGATCCTGTGTTAATTTGTTACAAGTAACTTCAAAACGACAAGGGATAGGAGGTGGTATTTATAGAAATGGACAGGAATTAAATTTGTTTTCATATTTCTAAAAGAGTGCTTAGTGTTAACTTTCTTTGCACAAATTAAAACCCAAATAATAGAAAAACAATTCTCAAGTGAATACAGAAAAAAAATGGCCACTTTTTTACTTTGCAGTGTACTTAATTTCTGGTTCCTGCTGCAAATTTACTTAAAACACGTCTCCTAATTATAAAAGCCTTCCTTCCCACGTTTCCATATAGGCCTCTGCGGACTGCTCATACAGTGCTCCCTATGGGGCACAGTAACCCACTGGCACTGCTCCCTGGAACAAAACACTCCAGAAACCAAATAAGCAGCGAGGAAGAAATCGAGCCACCTGGCAGCACCTTTGCAGTTACCTGCAAGGGTCAGCAGCCTTTTCCGCAGCCACTTCACTGCGGGAGAGGGAGACAGCAGGGCAGGTTTATTGGAACACGGCGCGTACGGAGCCGCAGGCGCCGGCCGTGAAGGGCTGCCAGGCCAGGGGACCCCACCCGGGCAGGGGCCCGGGACCGCCCGGCGCCTCCAGAGCACGAGGGCGGCTCGGGGCGGCCCCGGATCCGCTCGGGAGGGCAGGTGGAACCCTGGGCTCTGCCCTCCGCCTCCCGNCCAATCCGCGCGCCGCTTAGTGACCGCAGGGGAGGCGAGCGGCAAGATGGCGGCGCCGGGCGAGGCAGCGGCCGTGACGGCTCCCTCACAGCCCGAGGTGGCGGCGGGCTCGGCCGCCTCTGCCGTGGTGCTGCCGGAGCGGCTGCCGCGGC